>CATPAB010000011.1:0-295000 GCA_954870475.1 Euphrasia confusa | reverse complement strand
CTAAAAACTAAAACCTAATACACTAAACTAAAATCAATAAAACCCTAAACCCTAAAACCTAAAACCAAGACCCTAAACCCTAAATCCTAAAAACTAAATCATAAACCCTAAATTTTAATACACTAAATCCTTAGTCCTAATAATCTAAACACTAAAACCTAAAAACAAAGCCCTAAACCCTAAAAACTAAAACCCTAATCTTTAATACAGTAAAACCCTAAACCCTAAAACTAAACTTTAAACCCTAATATTCTAATCCCTAAAACCTAAAACAAAAACCCTAAAAACTAAAACCTAAAACCCTAAAAACTAAAACCTAAAAACCTAAACCTTAAAATTAAACCCTAAAACTAAGCATATAACCGAAACACTCAAAACCCTAAAATTAAAAAAAAAACTAAACACTAAACCCTAAAAACTAAATCTAAAACCCTAAACTTTAATACACTAAACCTTAAATCCTAATACCCTAAACCCTAAAACCTAAAACCAAGACCCTAAATCCTAAATCCTAAAAACTAAATCATAAACCCTAAATTTTAATACACTAAATCCTTAGTCCTAATAATCTAAACACTAAAACCTAAAAACAAAGCCCTAAACCCTAAAAACTAAAACCCTAATCTTTAATACAGTAAAATCCTAAACCCTAAAACTAAACTTTAAACCCTAATGTAACAACCGAAAATTTTATATTTACTAATTTAGTAATTTTGGCCCATACAATAATTTGCAAACGAAATAATTAAGCTATGCATAAGTTTGAATTATTTGAAATTCATATTAATTTTCATGTTGAGTCATATTATGCATTTTAATTCACGATTAATTTCATCATAGCATTCATAAGGCATATAGTTCCTCAAATCCAAATATTCTCATTAAAACCATTTATATATTTTATTATCATTATTATTAGATTCTGATGATTTTGTATAGTGGTCTCTCATGTTGAACACACATATATATATACACACGTTATTTTATTTACTCTCTTAAGCCCTTTTGTTTAACCATCTTAACTTACTGGACAATCAAATAACATAATTGATCTAGATCTGGCCCATTCCTTAGTCTGTGGCCCATCTGTGTGAAATCCCCAAACCCTCGAGACCTATAGAGTGGTGCTATATATTTTATGTTGTAGTTGGTTTCCTCCTCCAACCCTTGCTTCTCTTCAGCATCGAAATAAACACCCAACATAGGAAGATTTTGAAACAAGTCTCAGTCGATTTGCCCGTAGTTAAGATCGTCTCCAAGTTCTCCTCTATCACTACTTCTCACCAAATCCTCCGGTAAAACCATAATTCGTCCGCTTACCCAACCCTATATCCCCGCTGCCGCCAACAAACTTCTCAACGTGCAGGCGCAACGTGATTCACCCCTCGCCGAGATCGCCGATTAACCTTTGATGAGCCAAAATCGTATTTGGAAGAGTACGATCGAAGAACACCGAGATCGAGCCCTGTCGTAGAAACACATCACTGAACCTCTAACATAGTTTTCGGGATCCGCCTCCTGTCGAAGCTCTGACGCACCACAACTTCAAGGTCTTAGACCCGTCTCCAATTAATTGCACAGTTGCTGTATTTCCATAGCTCCGCCTTCCATGGATGTTCATAATTCTCAATCTCGATGCGTGAAGAAGAAGATGAAATAGGTATTGAATTTAATTAAGACTTTCTGATTCCAATTCTCTTAATTATTCTGTGTTAGACAAATTCATCTTGACCATTTATACTGTACCACTATCCATCCCCTTCCCATTCATTTTACTCCTTCAATTTCAAGTCCAACCGTGAATTCTTTCGTTTCCTATATCTCCAAAGTCAAACACTTTAAATTAAAGTTCACTTCTATTATATTGTTTTAATCCTAAATCTTTTATAAAGGCTTTTATCCAATTTCACCCTTTAATTAGTGTACGAACCCACTCTCACATGCTGATTAAAATACCAATTCCTTTTTAAGTATTCATAAGATGTATGTTTAGTATATACGTGTGTGTGTAATATATATATATAAATTAACATTGTTATATTATACATAGGAATTACGGATATTGAGGATTAGGATTGCACGAGCATTCATGCACGCATCTTTATCTTCAAGTCAAGTTCCTCGTTTTCAAGGTAGGGGTATTTCTAAAACCTTTTCAAATACAGTTCATATCAGTGTATGGCACGCAGGTAATTGTTTGATATCGAGGAATTTATATTCTATTCATGTTATGTGCACATATTAGTCGCGCGACGAAACTCACGGCCGTGTTCACGTAGACGTGTGACGTGTTCACGGTAATAAATCAAGCAAGCAAGTGATAGGAACGTTTAATCGTTCGGAAATTCATGTCCTTGGGTATATCCCACTATCTAACAAGTTCAAGTTAGTTTATAAAGTTGAGAGTTATTCCGGTTATTTTCGTATTGTGCAATGTATGAACTGGTATCCCTACTGAGTTGTTGATAACTCACCCCTTTAAAACCACATCCTTTCAGGTTAAGCGAAATCGGAGCGAGACGGGGATGTGGCGGCGATAGTAGTAGCAGCGTCTATTCTATAGACATTATTTTGTTTTATGCTTTCCGCTTTTGAAACATCATACTTGAGTATTTTTATTTAAATTTGACTATTGAGGGTTATTATTTTTAGTTAATGATTTTATTATGATAAGTCATTTTGACATTTTATTATTTAAATTCTTCAAGTTCTTTTGGAAAGTAAGAAAATCCTCTTTAGTTTATGTTATGAAAACCTAAAACAAAAACCCTAAAAACTAAAACCTAAAATCCTAAATCTTAAAATTAAACCCTAAAACTAAGCATATAACCGAAACACTCAAAACCCTAAAATTTAAAAAAAAACTAAACACTAAACCTTAAAAACTAAATCAAAAACCCTAAACTTTAATACACTAAACCCTAAATCCTAATACTCTAAACACTAAAACCTAAAAACAAAACCTTAAACCCTAAAAACTAGAACCCTAATCTTTAATACACTAAAACCCTAAACACTAAAACTTAATATTAAACCCTAAAATTCTAAACCCTAAAACCTAAAACAAAAACCCTAAAAGCTAAAACCTAAAACCCTTAACTTGAATACAATAAAACCTTAAACCCTAAAACCTAAAATTAAACCCTAAAACTAAGCATATAACCAAAAAAATAAAAACCCTAAAATTGAAAACAAAAACCCTAAACCATAAACCCTAAAAACTAAATCTAAAACCCTAAACTTTAATACACTAAACCCTAAATCCTAATTCCCTAAACACTAAAACATAAAAACAAAACCCTAAACCCTAAAAAGAAAAACCCTAATCTTTAATAAACTAAAACCCTAAACCCTAAAACTAAAATTTTAAACCCTAAAACCTAAAACCAAAACCCTAAACCCAAAAAACTATAACTCTAAACTTGAATACATCAAAATCCTAAACACTAAAAACTAAAACCTAATACACTAAACTAAATTCAATAAAACCCTAAACCCTAAAACCTAAATCCAAGACCCTAAACCCTAAATCCTAAAAACTAAATCATAAACCCTAAATTTTAATACACTTAATCCTTAGTCCTAATAATCTAAACACTAAAACCTAAAAACAAAGCCCTAAACCCTAAAAACTAAAACCCTAATCTTTAATACAGTAAAACCCTAAACCCTAAAACTAAACTTTAAACCCTAATATTCTAATCCCTAAAACCTAAAACAAAAATCCTAAAAACTAAAACCTAAAACCCTAAAAACTAAAACCTTAAACCCTAAACCTTAAAATTAAACCCTAAAACTAAGCATATAACCGAAACACTCAAAACCCTAAAATTTAAAAAAAAAACTAAACACTAAACCCTAAAAACTAAATCTAAAACCCTAAACTTTAATACACTAAACCCTAAATCCTAATACTCTAAACACTAAAACCTAAAAACAAAACCATAAACCCTAAAAACTAGAACCCTAATCTTTAATACACTAAAACCCTAAACCCTAAAACTAATTATTAAAGCCTAAAATTCAAAACCCTAAAACCTAAAACAAAAACCCTAAAAGCTAAAACCTAAAACCTTTAACTTGAATACAATAAAACCTTAAACCCTAAAACCTAAAATTAAACCCTAAAACTAAGCATATAACCAAAAAAATCAAAACCCTAAAATTGAAAACAAAAACCCTAAACAATAAACCCTAAAAACTAAATCTAAAACCCTAAACTTTAATACACTAAACCCTAAATCCTAATTCCCTAAACACTAAAACATAAAAACAAAACCCTAAACCCTAAAACTAAAATTTTAAACCCTAAAACCTAAAACCAAAACCCTAAACCCAAAAAACTATAACCCTAAACTTGAATACATCAAAACCCTAAACATTAAAAACTAAAACCTAATACACTAAACTAAAATCAATAAAACCCTAAACCCTAAAACCTAAAACCAAGACCCTAAACCCTAAATCCTAAAAACTAAATCATAAACCCTAAATTTTAATACACTAAATCCTTAGTCCTAATAATCTAAACACTAAAACCTAAAAACAAAGCCTTAAACCCTAAAAACTAAAACCCTAATCTTTAATACAGGTATAAACCCTAAACCCTAAAACTAAACATTAAACCCTAATATTCTAATCACTAAAACCTAAAACAAAAACCCTAAAAACTAAAACCTAAAACCCTAAACCTTAAAATTAAACCCTAAAACTAAGCATATAACCGAAACACTCAAAACCCTAAAATTTTAAAAAAAAAACAAAACACTAAACCCTAAAAACTAAATCTAAAACCCTAAACTTTAATACACTAAACCCTAAATCCTAATACTCTAAACACTAAAACCTAAAAACAAAACCTTAAACCCTAAAAACTAGAACCCTAATCTTTAATACACTAAAACCCTAAACACTAAAACTAAATATTAAACCCTAAAATTCTAAACATTAAAACCTAAAACAAAAACCCTAAAAGCTAAAACCTAAAACTCTTAACTTGAATACAATAAAACCTTAAACCCTAAAACCTAAAATTAAACCCTAAAACTAAGCATATAACCAAAAAAATAAAAACCCTAAAATTGAAAACAAAAACCCTAAACCATAAACCCTAAAAACTAAATCTAAAACCCTAAACTTTAATACACTAAACCCAAAATCCTAATTCCCTAAACACTAAAACATAAAAACAAAACCCTAAACCCTAAAAAGAAAAACCCTAATCTTTAATACACTAAAACCCTAAACCCTAAAACTAAAATTTTAAACCCTAAAACCTAAAACCAAAACCCTAAACCCAAAAAACTATAACCCTAAACTTGAATACATCAAAATCCTAAACAATAAAAACTAAAACCTAATACACTAAACTAAATTCAATAAAACCCTAAACCCTAAAACCTAAATCCAAGACCCTAAACCCTAAATCTTAAAAACTAAATCATAAACCCTAAATTTTAATACACTTAATCCTTAGTCCTAATAATCTAAACACTAAAACCTAAAAACAAAGCCCTAAACCCTAAAAACTAAAACCCTAATCTTTAATACAGTAAAACCCTAAACCCTAAAACTAAACTTTAAACCCTAATATTCTAATCCCTAAAACCTAAAACAAAAATCCTAAAAACTAAAACCTAAAACCCTAAAAACTAAAACCTAAAACCCTAAACCTTAAAATTAAACCCTAAAACTAAGCATATAATCGAAACACTCAAAACCCTAAAATTTAAAAAAAAAACTAAACACTAAACCCTAAAAACTAAATCTAAAACCCTAAACTTTAATACACTAAACCCTAAATCCTAATACTCTAAACACTAAAACCTAAAAACAAAACCTTAAACCCTAAAAACTAGAACCCTAATCTTTAATACACTAAAACCCTAAACACTAAAACTAAATATTAAACCCTAAAATTCTAAACATTAAAACCTAAAACAAAAACCCTAAAAGCTAAAACCTAAAACTCTTAACTTGAATACAATAAAACCTTAAACCCTAAAACCTAAAATTAAACCCTAAAACTAAGCATATAACCAAAAAAATAAAAACCCTAAAATTGAAAACAAAAACCCTAAAAACTAAATCTAAAACCCTAAACTTTAATACACTAAACCCTAAATCCTAATTCCCTAAACACTAAAACATAAAAACAAAACCCTAAACCCTAAAAAGAAAAACCCTAATCTTTAATACACTAAAACCCTAAACACTAAAACTAAAATTTTAAACCCTAAAACCTAAAACCAAAACCCTAAACCCAAAAAACTATAACCCTAAACTTGAATACATCAAAATCCTAAACACTAAAAACTAAAACCTAATACACTAAACTAAATTCAATAAAACCCTAAACCCTAAAACCTAAATCCAAGACCCTAAACCCTAAATCTTAAAAACTAAATCATAAACCCTAAATTTTAATACACTTAATCCTTAGTCCTAATAATCTAAACACTAAAACCTAAAAACAAAGCCCTAAACCCTAAAAACTAAAACCCTAATCTTTAATACAGTAAAACCCTAAACCCTAAAACTAAACTTTAAACCCTAATATTCTAATCCCTAAAACCTAAAACAAAAATCCTAAAAACTAAAACCTAAAACCCTAAAAACTAAAACCTAAAACCCTAAACCTTAAAATTAAACCCTAAAACTAAGCATATAACCGAAACACTCAAAACCCTAAAATTTAAAAAAAAAACTAAACACTAAACCCTAAAAACTAAATCTAAAACCCTAAACTTTAATACACTAAACCCTAAATCCTAATACTCTAAACACTAAAACCTAAAAACAAAACCTTAAACCCTAAAAACTAGAACCCTAATCTTTAATACACTAAAACCCTAAACACTAAAACTAAATATTAAACCCTAAAATTCTAAACATTAAAACCTAAAACAAAAACCCTAAAAGCTAAAACCTAAAACTCTTAACTTGAATACAATAAAACCTTAAACCCTAAAACCTAAAATTAAACCCTAAAACTAAGCATATAACCAAAAAAATAAAAACCCTAAAATTGAAAACAAAAACCCTAAACCATAAACCCTAAAAACTAAATCTAAAACCCTAAACTTTAATACACTAAACCCTAAATCCTAATTCCCTAAACACTAAAACATAAAAACAAAACCCTAAACCCTAAAAAGAAAAACCCTAATCTTTAATACACTAAAACCCTAAACCCTAAAACTAAAATTTTAAACCCTAAAACCTAAAACCAAAACCCTAAACCCAAAAAACTATAACCCTAAACTTGAATACATCAAAATCCTAAACACTAAAAACTAAAACCTAATACACTAAACTAAATTCAATAAAACCCTAAACCCTAAAACCTAAATCCAAGACCCTAAACCCTAAATCTTAAAAACTAAATCATAAACCCTAAATTTTAATACACTTAATCCTTAGTCCTAATAATCTAAACACTAAAACCTAAAAACAAAGCCCTAAACCCTAAAAACTAAAACCCTAATCTTTAATACAGTAAAACCCTAAACCCTAAAACTAAACTTTAAACCCTAATATTCTAATCCCTAAAACCTAAAACAAAAATCCTAAAAACTAAAACCTAAAACCCTAAACCTTAAAATTAAACCCTAAAACTAAGCATATAACCGAAACACTCAAAACCCTAAAATTTAAAAAAAAAACTAAACACTAAACCCTAAAAACTAAATCTAAAACCCTAAACTTTAATACACTAAACCCTAAATCCTAATACTCTAAACACTAAAACCTAAAAACAAAACCTTAAACCCTAAAAACTAGAACCCTAATCTTTAATACACTAAAACCCTAAACACTAAAACTAAATATTAAACCCTAAAATTCTAAACATTAAAACCTAAAACAAAAACCCTAAAAGCTAAAACCTAAAACTCTTAACTTGAATACAATAAAACCTTAAACCCTAAAACCTAAAATTAAACCCTAAAACTAAGCATATAACCAAAAAAATAAAAACCCTAAAATTGAAAACAAAAACCCTAAACCATAAACCCTAAAAACTAAATCTAAAACCCTAAACTTTAATACACTAAACCCTAAATCCTAATTCCCTAAACACTAAAACATAAAAACAAAACCCTAAACCCTAAAAAGAAAAACCCTAATCTTTAATACACTAAAACCCTAAACCCTAAAACTAAAATTTTAAACCCTAAAACCTAAAACCAAAACCCTAAACCCAAAAAACTATAACCCTAAACTTGAATACATCAAAATCCTAAACACTAAAAACTAAAACCTAATACACTAAACTAAATTCAATAAAACCCTAAACCCTAAAACCTAAATCCAAGACCCTAAACCCTAAATCTTAAAAACTAAATCATAAACCCTAAATTTTAATACACTTAATCCTTAGTCCTAATAATCTAAACACTAAAACCTAAAAACAAAGCCCTAAACCCTAAAAACTAAAACCCTAATCTTTAATACAGTAAAACCCTAAACCCTAAAACTAAACTTTAAACCCTAATATTCTAATCCCTAAAACCTAAAACAAAAATCCTAAAAACTAAAACCTAAAACCCTAAAAACTAAAACCTAAAACCCTAAACCTTAAAATTAAACCCTAAAACTAAGCATATAACCGAAACACTCAAAACCCTAAAATTTAAAAAAAAAACTAAACACTAAACCCTAAAAACTAAATCTAAAACCCTAAACTTTAATACACTAAACCCGAAATCCTAATACTCTAAACACTAAAACCTAAAAACAAAACCTTAAACCTTAAAAACTAGAACCCTAATCTTTAATACACTAAAACCCTAAACCCTAAAACTAAATATTAAACCCTAAAATTCTAAACCCTAAAACCTAAAACAAAAACCCTAAAAGCTAAAACCTAAAACCCTTAACTTGAATACAATAAAACCTTAAACCCTAAAACCTAAAATTAAACCCTTAAACTAAGCATATAACCCAAAAACTCAAAACCCTAAAATTGAAAACAAAAACCATAAACCCTAAACCATAAAAACTAATTCTAAAACCCTAAACTTTATTACACTAAACCCTAAATCCTAATACTCTAAACGCTAAAAAATAAAAAAAACCCTAAACCTTAAAAACAAAAACCCTAATCTTTAATACACTAAAACCCTAAACCCTAAACCTAAAATTTTAAACCCTAAAACCTATAACCAAAACCCTAAACCCAAGAAACTATAACCCTAAACTTGAATACAACAAAACCCTAAACACTAAAAACTAAAACCTAATACACTAAACTAAAATCAATAAAACCCTAAACCCTAAAACATAAAACCAAAACCCTAAACCCTAAATCCTAAAAACTAAATCTTAAACCCTAAATTTTAATGTACTAAACCCTAAATCCTAATACTCTAAACACTAAATCTAAAAACAAAACCCTAAACCCTAAAAACTAGAACCCTAACCTTTAATACACTAAAACCCTAAACCCTAAAACTAAATATTAAACCCTAAAATTCTAAACCCTAAAACCTAAAACAAAAACCGTAAAAACTAAAACCTAAAACCCTAAATCCTAATTCTCTAAACACTAAAACATAAAAACGAAACCCTAAACCCTAAAAACAAAAACCCTAATCTTTAATACACTAAAACCCTAAACCGTAAAACTAAAATTTTAAACCCTAAAACCTAAAACAAAAACCCTAAACCCAAAAAATTATAACCCTAAACTTGAATACACTAAAACCCTAAACCCTAAAAGTAAACATTAAACCCTAATATTCTAAACCCTAAAACCTAAAACAAAAACCCTAAAAACTAAAACCTAAAACCCTAAACCTTAAAATTTAACCCTAAAACTAAGCATATAACCGAAAAACTCAAAACCCTAAAATTAAAAAAAAAAACAAAACACTAAACCCTAAAAACTAAATCTAAAACCCTAAACTTTAATACACTAAACCCTAAATCCTAATACTCTAAACACTAAAACCTAAAAACAAAACCCTAAACCCTAAAAACTAGAACTCTAATCTTTAATACACTAAAACCCTAAACCCTAAAACTAAATATTAAACCCTAAAATTCTAAACCCTAAAACCTAAAACAAAAACCCTAAAACCTAAAACCCTTAACTTGAATACAATAAAACCCTAAACCCTAAACCTAAAATTAAACCCTAAAACTAAGCATATAACCAAAAAAATAGAAACCCTAAAATTGAAAACAAAAACCCTAAACCATAAACCTTAAATTAAACCCTAAAACCTAAAATTAAACCCTAAAACTAAGCATATAACCCAAAAACTCAAAACCCTAAAATTGAAAACAAAAACCATAAACCCTAAACCATAAAAACTAATTCTAAAACCCTAAACTTTATTACACTAAACCCTAAATCCTAATACTCTAAACGCTAAAACATAAAAAAAAAACCTAAACCTTAAAAACAAAAACCCTAATCTTTAATACACTAAAACCCTAAACCCTAAACCTAAAATTTTAAACCCTAAAACCTATAACCAAAACCCTAAACCCAAAAAACTATAACCCTAAACTTGAATACAACAAAACCCTAAACACTAAAAACTAAAACCTAATACACTAAACTAAAATCAATAAAACCCTAAACCCTAAAACATAAAACCAAAACCCTAAACCCTAAATCCTAAAAACTAAATCTTAAACCCTAAATTTTAATGTACTAAACCCTAAATCCTAATACTCTAAACACTAAATCTAAAAACAAAACCCTAAACCCTAAAAACTAGAACCCTAACCTTTAATACACTAAAACCCTAAACCCTAAAACTAAATATTAAACCCTAAAATTCTAAACCCTAAAACCTAAAACAAAAACCCTAAAAACTAAAACCTAAAACCTTAAATCCTAATTCTCTAAACATTAAAACATAAAAACGAAACCCTAAACCCTAAAAACAAAAACCCTAATCTTTAATACACTAAAACCCTAAACCGTAAAACTAAAATTTTAAACCCTAAAACCTAAAACAAAAACCTTAAACCCAAAAAATTATAACCCTAAACTTGAATACACTAAAACCCTAAACCCTAAAAGTAAACATTAAACCCTAATATTCTAAACCCTAAAACCTAAAACAAAAACCCTAAAAACTAAAACCTAAAACCCTAAACCTTAAAATTTAACCCTAAAACTAAGCATATAACCGAAAAACTCAAAACCCTAAAATTAAAAAAAAACCAAAACACTAAACCCTAAAAACTAAATCTAAAACCCTAAACTTTAATACACTAAACCCGAAATCCTAATACTCTAAACACTAAAACCTAAAAACAAAACCTTAAACCTTAAAAACTAGAACCCTAATCTTTAATACACTAAAACCCTAAACCCTAAAACTAAATATTAAACCCTAAAATTCTAAACCCTAAAACCTAAAACAAAAACCCTAAAAGCTAAAACCTAATACCCTTAACTTGAATACAATAAAACCTTAAACCCTAAAACCTAAAATTAAACCCTTAAACTAAGCATATAACCCAAAAACTCAAAACCCTAAAATTGAAAACAAAAACCATAAACCCTAAACCATAAAAACTAATTCTAAAACCCTAAACTTTATTACACTAAACCCTAAATCCTAATACTCTAAACGCTAAAAAATAAAAAAAACCCTAAACCTTAAAAACAAAAACCCTAATCTTTAATACACTAAAACCCTAAACCCTAAACCTAAAATTTTAAACCCTAAAACCTATAACCAAAACCCTAAACCCAAGAAACTATAACCCTAAACTTGAATACAACAAAACCCTAAACACTAAAAACTAAAACCTAATACACTAAACTAAAATCAATAAAACCCTAAACCCTAAAACATAAAACCAAAACCCTAAACCCTAAATCCTAAAAACTAAATCTTAAACCCTAAATTTTAATGTACTAAACCCTAAATCCTAATACTCTAAACACTAAATCTAAAAACAAAACCCTAAACCCTAAAAACTAGAACCCTAACCTTTAATACACTACAACCCTAAACCCTAAAACTAAATATTAAACCCTAAAACTCTAAACCCTAAAACCTAAAACAAAAACCGTAAAAACTAAAACCTAAAACCCTAAATCCTAATTCTCTAAACACTAAAACATAAAAACGAAACCCTAAACCCTAAAAACAAAAACCCTAATCTTTAATACACTAAAACCCTAAACCGTAAAACTAAAATTTTAAACCCTAAAACCTAAAACAAAAACCCTAAACCTAAAAAATTATAACCCTAAACTTGAATACACTAAAACCCTAAACCCTAAAAGTAAACATTAAACCCTAATATTCTAAACCCTAAAACCTAAAACAAAAACCCTAAAAACTAAAACCTAAAACCCTAAACCTTAAAATTTAACCCTAAAACTAAGCATATAACCGAAAAACTCAAAACCCTAAAATTAAAAAAAAAAAAAAAACACTAAACCCTAAAAACTAAATCTAAAACCCTAAACTTTAATACACTAAACCCTAAATCCTAATACTCTAAACACTAAAACCTAAAAACAAAACCCTAAACCCTAAAAACTAGAACTCTAATCTTTAATACACTAAATACCTAAACCCTAAAACTAAATATTAAACCTTAAAATTCTAAACCCTAAAACCTAAAACAAAAACCCTAAAACCTAAAACCCTTAACTTGAATACAATAAAACCCTAAACCCTAAACCTAAAATTAAACCCTAAAACTAAGCATATAACCAAAAAAATAGAAACCCTAAAATTGAAAACAAAAACCCTAAACCATAAACCTTAAATTAAACCCTAAAACCTAAAATTAAACCCTAAAACTAAGCATATAACCCAAAAACTCAAAACCCTAAAATTGAAAACAAAAACCATAAACCCTAAACCATAAAAACTAATTCTAAAACCCTAAACTTTATTACACTAAACCCTAAATCCTAATACTCTAAACGCTAAAACATAAAAAAAAACCCTAAACCTTAAAAACAAAAACCCTAATCTTTAATACACTAAAACCCTAAACCCTAAACCTAAAATTTTAAACCCTAAAACCTATAACCAAAACCCTAAACCCAAAAAACTATAACCCTAAACTTGAATACAACAAAACCCTAAACACTAAAAACTAAAACCTAATACACTAAACTAAAATCAATAAAACCCTAAACCCTAAAACATAAAACCAAAACCCTAAACCCTAAATCCTAAAAACTAAATCTTAAACCCTAAATTTTAATGTACTAAACCCTAAATCCTAATACTCTAAACACTAAATCTAAAAACAAAACCCTAAACCCTAAAAACTAGAACCCTAACCTTTAATACACTAAAACCCTAAACCCTAAAACTAAATATTAAACCCTAAAATTCTAAACCCTAAAACCTAAAACAAAAACCCTAAAAACTAAAACCTAAAACCTTAAATCCTAATTCTCTAAACATTAAAACATAAAAACGAAACCCTAAACCCTAAAAACAAAAACCCTAATCTTTAATACACTAAAACCCTAAACCGTAAAACTAAAATTTTAAACCCTAAAACCTAAAACAAAAACCCTAAACCCAAAAAATTATAACCCTAAACTTGAATACACTAAAACCCTAAACCCTAAAAGTAAACATTAAACCCTAATATTCTAAACCCTAAAACCTAAAACAAAAACCCTAAAAACTAAAACCTAAAACCCTAAACCTTAAAATTTAACCCTAAAACTAAGCATATAACCGAAAAACTCAAAACCCTAAAATTAAAAAAAAACCAAAACACTAAACCCTAAAAACTAAATCTAAAACCCTAAACTTTAATACACTAAACCCTAAATCCTAATACTCTAAACACTAAAACCTAAAAACAAAACCCTAAACCCTAAAAACTAGAACTCTAATCTTTAATACACTAAAACCCTAAACCCTAAAACTAAATATTAAACCCTAAAATTCTAAACCCTAAAACCTAAAACAAAAACCCTAAAAACTAAAACCTAAAACCCTTAACTTGAATACAATAAAACCCTAAACCCTAAACCTAAAATTAAACCCTAAAACTAAGCATATAACCAAAAAAATAGAAACCCTAAAATTGAAAACAAAAACCCTAAACCATAAACCTAAAAACTAAATCTAAAACCCAACACTTTAATACACTAAACCCTAAATCTTAATTCTCTAAACACTAAAACATAAAAACAAAACCCTAAACCCTAAAAAGAAAAACCCTAATCTTTAATACCCTAAAACCCTAAACCCTAAAACCTAAAACAAAAACCCTAAACCCAAAAAACTATAACCCTAAACTAGAATACAACAAAACCCTAAACACTAAAAACTAAAACCTAATACACTAAACTAAAATCAATAAAACCCTGAACCCTAAAACCTAAAACCAAAACCCTAAACCCTAAATCTAAAAAACTTAATCTTAAACCCTAAATTTTAATACACTAAATCCTTAGTCCTAATAATCTAAACACTAAAACCTAAAAACAAAGCCCTAAACCCTAAAAACTAAAACCCTAATCTTTAATACACTGAAACCCTAAACCCTAAAACTAAACATTACACACTAATATTATAAACCTTAAAACCTAAAACAAAAACCCCAAAAACTAAAACCTAAAACCCTAAACATTAAAATTAAACCCTAAAACTAAGCATATAACCGAAACACTCAAAACCCTAAAATTTTAAAAAAAAAAACTAAACACTAAACCCTAAAAACTAAATCTAAAACCCTAAACTTTAATACACTAAACCCAAAATCCTAATACTATAAACACTAAAACCTAAAAACAAAACCCTAAACCTCAAAAACTAGAAAACTAATCTTTAATACACTAAAACCTTAAACACAAAAACTAAATATTAAACCCTAAAATTCTAAACCCTAAAACCTAAAACAAAAAACCCTAAAAACTAAAACCTAAAACCCTAAACTTAAATACAATAAAACCTTAAACCCTAAACCCTAAAACCTAAAATTAAACCCTAAAACTAAGCATATAACCCAAAAACTCAAAACCCTAAAATTGAAAACAAAAACCATAAACCATAAACCATAAAAACTAATTCTAAAACCCTAAACTTCATTACACTAAACCCTAAATCCTAATACTCTAAATACTAAAACATAAAAAAAAAACCTAAACTTTAAAACCAAAAACCCTAATCTTTAATACACTAAAACCCTAAACCCTAAACCTAAAATTGTAAACCCTAAAACCTATAACCAAAACCCTAAACCCAAAAACTATAACCCTAAACTTGAATACAACAAAACCCTAAACACTAAAAACTAAAACCTAATACACTAAACTAAAATCAATAAAACCCTAAACCCTAAAACATAAAACCAAAACCCTAAACCCTAAATCCTAAAATCTAAATCTTAAACCCTAAATTTTAATGTACTAAACCCTAAATCCTAATACTCTAAACACTAAAACCTAAAAACAAAACCCTAAACCCTAAAAACTAGAACCCTAACCTTTAATACACTAAAACCCTAAACCCTAAAACTAAATATTAAACCCTAAAATTCTAAACCCTAAAACCTAAAACAAAAACCGTAAAAACTAAAACCTAAAACCCTAAATCCTAATTCTCTAAACACTAAAACATAAAAACGAAAACCCTAAACCCTAAAAACAAAAACCCTAATCTTTAATACACTAAAACCCTGAACCGTAAAACTAAAATTTTAAACCCTAAAACCTAAAACCAAAACCCTAAACCCAAAAAATTATAAACCTAAACTTGAATACACTAAAACCCTAAACCCTAAAAGTAAACATTAAACCCTAATATTCTAAACCCTAAAACCTAAAACAATAACCCTAAAAACTAAAACCCTAATCTTGAATACACTAAAACCCTAAACCCTAAAACTAAACATTAAACCCTAATATTCTAAACCCTAAAACCTAAAACAAAAACCCTAAAAACTAAAACCTATAACCCTAAACCTTAAAATTAAACCCTAAAACTAAGCATATAACCGAAACACTCAAAACCCTAAAATTTAAAAAAAAAACTAAACACTAAACCCTAAAAACTAAATCTAAAACCCTAAACTTTAATACACTAAACCCTAAATCCTAATACTCTAAACACTAAAACCTAAAAACAAAACCTTAAACCCTAAAAACTAGAACCCTAATCTTTAATACACTAAAACCCTAAACCCTAAAACTAAATATTAAACCCTAAAATTCTAAACCCTAAAACCTAAAACAAAAACCCTAAAAGCTAAAACCTAAAACCCTTAACTTGAATACAATAAAACCTTAAATCCTAAAACTTAAAATTAAACCCTAAAACTAAGCATATAACCAAAAAAATCAAAACCCTAAAATTGAAAACAAAAACCTTAAACCATAAACCCTAAAAACTAAATCTAAAACCCTAAACTTTAATACACTAAACCCTAAATCCTAATTCTCTAAACACTAAAACATAAAAACAAAACCCTAAACCCTAAAAAGAAAAACCCTAATCTTTAATACACTAAAACCTTAAACCCTAAAACTAAAATTTTAAACCCTAAAACCTAAAACAAAAACCCTAACCCTAAAAAACTATAACCCTAAACTTGAATACATCAAAACCCTAAACACTAAAAACTAAAACCTAATACACTAAACTAAAATCAATAAAACCCTAAACCCTAAAACCAAAAACCAAGACACTAAACCCTAAATCCTAAAAACTAAATCATAAACCCTAAATTTTAATACACTAAATCCTTAGTCCTAATAATCTAAACACAAAAACCTAAAAACAAAGCCCTAAACCCTAAAAACTAAAACCCTAATCTTTAATACAGTAAAACCCTAAACCCTAAAACTAAACATTAAACCCTAATATTCTAAACCCTAAAACCTAAAACAAAAACCCTAAAAAACTAAAACCTAAAACTCTAAACCTTAAAATTAAACCCTAAAACTAAGCATATAACCGAAAAACTCAAAACCCTAAAATTTAAAAAAAACCTAAACACTAAACCCTAAAAACTAAATCTAAAACCCTAAACTTTAATACACTAAAACCTAAATCCTAATACTCTAAACACTAAAACCTAAAAACAAAACCCTAAACCCTAAAAACTAGAACCCTAACCTTTAATACACTAAAACCCTAAACCCTAAAACTAAATATTAAACCCTAAAATTCTAAACCCCAAAACCTAAAACAAAAACCGTAAAAACTAAAACCTAAAACCCTAAATCCTAATTCTCTAAACACTAAAACATAAAAACGAAACCCTAAACCCTAAAAACAAAAACCCTAATCTTTAATACACTAAAACCCTGAACCGTAAAACTAAAATTTTAAACCCTAAAACCTAAAACCAAAACCCTAAACCCAAAAAATTATAACCCTAAACTTGAATACACTAAAACCCTAAACCCTAAAAGTAAACATTAAACCCTAATATTCTAAACCCTAAAACCTAAAACAATAACCCTAAAAACTAAAACCCTGATCTTGAATACACTAAAACCCTAAACCCTAAAACTAAACATTAAACCCTAATATTCTAAACCCTTAAACCTAAAACAAAAACCCTAAAAACTAAAACCTAAAACCCTAAACCTTAAAATTAAACCCTAAAACTAAGCATATAACCGAAAAACTCATAACTCTAAAATTTTAAAAAAAACTAAACCCTAAACCCTAAAAACTAAATCTAAAACCCTAAACTTTAATACACTAAACCCTAAATCCTAATACTCTAAACACTAAAACCTAAAAACAAAACCTTAAACCCTAAAAACTAGAACCCTAATCTTTAATACACTAAAACCCTAAACCCTAAAACTAAATATTAAACCCTAAAATTCTAAACCCTAAAACCTAAAACAAAAACCCTAAAAGCTAAAACCTAAAACCCTTAACTTGAATACAATAAAACCTTAAACCCTAAAACCTAAAATTAAACCCTAAAACTAAGCATATAACCAAAAAAATCAAAACCCTAAAATTGAAAAAAAAAACCTTAAACCATAAACCCTAAAACTAAATCTAAAACCCTAAACTTTAATACACTAAACCCTAAATCCTAATTCCCTAAACACGAAAACATAAAAACAAAACCCTAAACCCTAAAAAGAAAAACCCTAATCTTTAATACACTAAAACCTTAAACCCTAAAACTAAAATTTTAAACCCTAAAACCTAAAACAAAAACCCTAACCCCAAAAAACTATAACCCTAAACTTGAATACATCAAAACCCTAAACACTAAAAACTAAAACCTAATACACTAAACTAAAATCAATAAAACCCTAAACCCTAAAACCAAAAACCAAGACCCTAAACCCTAAATCCTAAAAACTAAATCATAAACCCTAAATTTTAATACACTAAATCCTTAGTCTTAAAAATCTAAACACAAAAACCTAAAAACAAAGCCCTAAACCCTAAAAACTAAAACCCTAATCTTTAATACAGTAAAACCCTAAACCCTAAAACTAAACATTAAACCCTAATATTCTAAACCCTAAAACCTAAAACAAAAACCCTAAAAACTAAAACCTAAAACCCTAAACCTTAAAATTAAACCCTAAAACTAAGCATATAACCGAAAAACTCAAAACCCTAAAATTTAAAAAAAACCTAAACACTAAACCCTAAAAACTAAATCTAAAACCCTAAACTTTAATACACTAAAACCTAAATCCTAATACTCTAAACACTAAAACCTAAAAACAAAACCCTAAACCCTAAAAACTAGAACCCTAACCTTTAATACACTAAAACCCTAAACCCTAAAACTAAATATTAAACCCTAAAATTCTAAACCCCAAAACCTAAAACAAAAACCGTAAAAACTAAAACCTAAAACCCTAAATCCTAATTCTCTAAACACTAAAACATAAAAACGAAACCCTAAACCCTAAAAACAAAAACCCTAATCTTTAATACACTAAAAACCTAAACCGTAAAACTAAAATTTTAAACCCTAAAACCTAAAACAAAAACCCTAAACCCAAAAAATTATAACCCTAAACTTGAATACACTAAAACCCTAAACCCTAAAAGTAAACATTAAACCCTAATATTCTAAACCCTAAAACCTAAAACAATAACCCTAAAAACTAAAACCCTAATCTTGAATACACTAAAACCCTAAACCCTAAAACTAAACATTAAACCCTAATATTCTAAACCCTTAAACCTAAAACAAAAACCCTAAAAACTAAAACCTAAAACCCTAAACCTTAAAATTAAACCCTAAAACTAAGCATATAACCGAAAAACTCATAACCCTAAAATTTAAAAAAAAACTAAACCCTAAACCCTAAAAACTAAATCTAAAACCCTAAACTTTAATACACTAAACCCTAAATCCTAATACTCTAAACACTAAAACCTAAAAACAAAACCTTAAACCCTAAAAACTAGAACCCTAATCTTTAATACACTAAAACCCTAAACCCTAAAACTAAATATTAAACCCTAAAATTCTAAACCCTAAAACCTAAAACAAAAACCCTAAAAGCTAAAACCTAAAACCCTTAACTTGAATACAATAAAACCTTAAACCCTAAAACCTAAAATTAAACCCTAAAACTAAGCATATAACCAAAAAAATCAAAACCCTAAAATTGAAAAAAAAAACCTTAAACCATAAACCCTAAAACTAAATCTAAAACCCTAAACTTTAATACACTAAACCCTAAATCCTAATTCCCTAAACACGAAAACATAAAAACAAAACCCTAAACCCTAAAAAGAAAAACCCTAATCTTTAATACACTAAAACCTTAAACCCTAAAACTAAAATTTTAAACCCTAAAACCTAAAACAAAAACCCTAACCCCAAAAAACTATAACCCTAAACTTGAATACATCAAAACCCTAAACACTAAAAACTAAAACCTAATACACTAAACTAAAATCAATAAAACCCTAAACCCTAAAACCAAAAACCAAGACCCTAAACCCTAAATCCTAAAAACTAAATCATAAACCCTAAATTTTAATACACTAAATCCTTAGTCTTAAAAATCTAAACACAAAAACCTAAAAACAAAGCCCTAAACCCTAAAAACTAAAACCCTAATCTTTAATACAGTAAAACCCTAAACCCTAAAACTAAACATTAAACCCTAATATTCTAAACCCTAAAACCTAAAACAAAAACCCTAAAAACTAAAACCTAAAACCCTAAACCTTAAAATTAAACCCTAAAACTAAGCATATAACCGAAAAACTCAAAACCCTAAAATTTAAAAAAAACCTAAACACTAAACCCTAAAAACTAAATCTAAAACCCTAAACTTTAATACACTAAACCCTAAATCCTAATACTCTAAACACTAAAACCTAAAAACAAAACCCTAAACCCTAAAAACTAGAACCCTAACCTTTAATACACTAAAACCCTAAACCCTAAAACTAAATATTAAACCCTAAAATTCTAAACCCTAAAACCTAAAACAAAAACCGTAAAAACTAAAACCTAAAACCCTAAATCCTAATTCTCTAAACACTAAAACATAAAAACGAAACCCTAAACCCCAAAAACAAAAACCCTAATCTTTAATACACTAAAACCCTAAACCGTAAAACTAAAATTTTAAACCCTAAAACCTAAAACCAAAACCCTAAACCCTAAAAATTATAACCCTAAACTTGAATACACTAAAACCCTAAACCCTAAAAGTAAATATTAAACCCTAATATTCTAAACCCTAAAACCTAAAACAATAACCCTAAAAACTAAAACCCTAATCTTGAATACACTAAAACCCTAAACCCTAAAACTAAACATTAAACCCTAATATTCTAAACCCTAAAACCTAAAACAAAAACCCTAAAAACTAAAACCTAAAACCCTAAACCTTAAAATTAAACCCTAAAACTAAGCATATAACCGAAAAACTCAAAACCCTAAAATTTAAAAAAAAACTAAACCCTAAACCCTAAAAACTAAATCTAAAACCCTAAACTTTAATACACTAAACCCTAAATCCTAATACTCTAAACACTAAAACCTAAAAACAAAACCTTAAACCCTAAAAACTAGAACCCTAATCTTTAATACACTAAAACCCTAACCCTAAAACTAAATATTAAAGCCTAAAATTCAAAACCCTAAAACCTAAAACAAAAACCCTAAAAGCTAAAACCTAAAACCTAAAACCTTTAACTTGAATACAATAAAACCTTAAACCCTAAAACCTAAAATTAAACCCTAAAACTAAGCATATAACCAAAAAAATCAAAACCCTAAAATTGAAAACAAAAACCCTAAACAATAAACCCTAAAAACTAAATCTAAAACCCTAAACTTTAATACACTAAACCCTAAATCCTAATTCCCTAAACACTAAAACATAAAAACAAAACCCTAAACCCTAAAAAGAAAAACCCTAATCTTTAATACACTAAGACCCTAAACCCTAAAACTAAAATTTTAAACCCTAAAACCTAAAACCAAAACCCTAAACCCAAAAAACTATAACCCTAAACTTGAATACATCAAAACCCTAAACACTAAAAACTAAAACCTAATACACTAAACTAAAATCAATAAAACCCTAAACCCTAAAACCTAAAACCAAGACCCTAAACCCTAAATCCTAAAAACTAAATCATAAACCCTAAATTTTAATACACTAAATCCTTAGTCCTAATAATCTAAACACTAAAACCTAAAAACAAAGCCTTAAACCCTAAAAACTAAAACCCTAATCTTTAATACAGTAAAACCCTAAACCCTAATATTCTAATCACTAAAACCTAAAACAAAAACCCTAAAAACTAAAAACTAAAACCCTAAACCTTAAAATTAAACCCTAAAACTAAGCATATAACCGAAACACTCAAAACCCTAAAATTTAAAAAAAAAAAACAAAACACTAAACCCTAAAAACTAAATCTAACACCCTAAACTTTAATACACTAAACCCTAAATCCTAATACTCTAAACACTAAAACCTAAAAACAAAACCTTAAACCCTAAAAACTAAAACCCTAATCTTTAATACAGTAAAACCCTAAACCCTAAAACTAAACTTTAAACCCTAATATTCTAATCCCTAAAACCTAAAACTAAAACCCTAAAAACTAAAACCTAAAACCCTAAAAACTAAAACCTAAAACCCTAAACCTTAAAATTAAACCCTAAAACTAAGCATATAACCGAAACACTCAAAACCCTAAAATTTAAAAAAAAACTAAACACTAAACCCTAAAAACTAAATCTAAAACCCTAAACTTTAATACACTAAACCCTAAATCCTAATACTCTAAACACTAAAACCTAAAAACAAAACCTTAAACCCTAAAAACTAGAACCCTAATCTTTAATACACTAAAACCCTAAACCCTAAAACTAATTATTAAAGCTTAAAATTCAAAACCCTAAAACCTAAAACAAAAACCCTAAAAGCTAAAACCTAAAACCTTTAACTTGAATACAATAAAACCTTAAACCCTAAAACCTAAAATTAAACCCTAAAACTAAGCATATAACCAAAAAAATCAAAACCCTAAAATTGAAAACAAAAACCCTAAACAATAAACCCTAAAAACTAAATCTAAAACCCTAAACTTTAATACACTAAACCCTAAATCCTAATTCCCTAAACACTAAAACATAAAAACAAAACCCTAAACCCTAAAACTAAAATTTTAAACCCTAAAACCTAAAACCAAAACCCTAAACCCAAAAAACTATAACCCTAAACTTGAATACATCAAAACCCTAAACATTAAAAACTAAAACCTAATACACTAAACTAAAATCAATAAAACCCTAAACCCTAAAACCTAAAACCAAGACCCTAAACCCTAAATCCTAAAAACTAAATCATAAACCCTAAATTTTAATACACTAAATCCTTAGTCCTAATAATCTAAACACTAAAACCTAAAAACAAAGCCTTAAACCCTAAAAACTAAAACCCTAATCTTTAATACAGGTATAAACCCTAAACCCTAAAACTAAACATTAAACCCTAATGTTCTAATCACTAAAACCTAAAACAAAAACCCTAAAAACTAAAACCTAAAACCCTAAACCTTAAAATTAAACCCTAAAACTAAGCATATAACCGAAACACTCAAAACCCTAAAATTTTAAAAAAAAAACAAAACACTAAACCCTAAAAACTAAATCTAAAACCCTAAACTTTAATACACTAAACCCTAAATCCTAATACTCTAAACACTAAAACCTAAAAACAAAACCTTAAACCCTAAAAACTAGAACCCTAATCTTTAATACACTAAAACCCTAAACACTAAAACTAAATATTAAACCCTAAAATTCTAAACATTAAAACCTAAAACAAAAACCCTAAAAGCTAAAACCTAAAACTCTTAACTTGAATACAATAAAACCTTAAACCCTAAAACCTAAAATTAAACCCTAAAACTAAGCATATAACCAAAAAAATAAAAACCCTAAAATTGAAAACAAAAACCCTAAACCATAAACCCTAAAAACTAAATCTAAAACCCTAAACTTTAATACACTAAACCCTAAATCCTAATTCCCTAAACACTAAAACGTAAAAACAAAACCCTAAACCCTAAAAAGAAAAACCCTAATCTTTAATACACTAAAACCCTAAACCCTAAAACTAAAATTTTAAACCCTAAAACCTAAAACCAAAACCCTAAACCCAAAAAACTATAACCCTAAACTTGAATACATCAAAATCCTAAACAATAAAAACTAAAACCTAATACACTAAACTAAATTCAATAAAACCCTAAACCCTAAAACCTAAATCCAAGACCCTAAACCCTAAATCTTAAAAACTAAATCATAAACCCTAAATTTTAATACACTTAATCCTTAGTCCTAATAATCTAAACACTAAAACCTAAAAACAAAGCCCTAAACCCTAAAAACTAAAACCCTAATCTTTAATACAGTAAAACCTTAAACCCTAAAACTAAACTTTAAACCCTAATATTCTAATCCCTAAAACCTAAAACAAAAATCCTAAAAACTAAAACCTAAAACCCTAAAAACTAAAACCTAAAACCCTAAACCTTAAAATTAAACCCTAAAACTAAGCATATAATCGAAACACTCAAAACCCTAAAATTTTAAAAAAAAACTAAACACTAAACCCTAAAAACTAAATCTAAAACCCTAAACTTTAATACACTAAACCCTAAATCCTAATACTCTAAACACTAAAACCTAAAAACAAAACCTTAAACCCTAAAAACTAGAACCCTAATTTTTAATACACTAAAACCCTAAACACTAAAACTAAATATTAAACCCTAAAATTCTAAACATTAAAACCTAAAACAAAAACCCTAAAAGCTAAAACCTAAAACTCTTAACTTGAATACAATAAAACCTTAAACCCTAAAACCTAAAATTAAACCCTAAAACTAAGCATATAACCAAAAAAATAAAAACCCTAAAATTGAAAACAAAAACCCTAAAAACTAAATCTAAAACCCTAAACTTTAATACACTAAACCCTAAATCCTAATTCCCTAAACACTAAAACATAAAAACAAAACCCTAAACCCTAAAAAGAAAAACCCTAATCTTTAATACACTAAAACCCTAAACCCTAAAACTAAAATTTTAAACCCTAAAACCTAAAACCAAAACCCTAAACCCAAAAAACTATAACCCTAAACTTGAATACATCAAAATCCTAAACACTAAAAACTAAAACCTAATACACTAAACTAAATTCAATAAAACCCTAAACCCTAAAAACTAAATCCAAGACCCTAAACCCTAAATCTTAAAAACTAAATCATAAACCCTAAATTTTAATACACTTAATCCTTAGTCCTAATAATCTAAACACTAAAACCTAAAAACAAAGCCCTAAACCCTAAAAACTAAAACCCTAATCTTTAATACAGTAAAACCCTAAACCCTAAAACTAAACTTTAAACCCTAATATTCTAATCCCTAAAACCTAAAACAAAAATCCTAAAAACTAAAACCTAAAACCCTAAAAACTAAAACCTAAAACCCTAAACCTTAAAATTAAACCCTAAAACTAAGCATATAACCGAAACACTCAAAACCCTAAAATTTAAAAAAAAAACTAAACACTAAACCCTAAAAACTAAATCTAAAACCCTAAACTTTAATACACTAAACCCTAAATCCTAATACTCTAAACACTAAAACCTAAAAACAAAACCTTAAACCCTAAAAACTAGAACCCTAATCTTTAATACACTAAAACCCTAAACACTAAAACTAAATATTAAACCCTAAAATTCTAAACATTAAAACCTAAAACAAAAACCCTAAAAGCTAAAACCTAAAACTCTTAACTTGAATACAATAAAACCTTAAACCCTAAAACCTAAAATTAAACCCTAAAACTAAGCATATAACCAAAAAAATAAAAACCCTAAAATTGAAAACAAAAACCCTAAACCATAAACCCTAAAAACTAAATCTAAAACCCTAAACTTTAATACACTTAACCCTAAATCCTAATTCCCTAAACACTAAAACATAAAAACAAAACCCTAAACCCAAAAAAGAAAAACCCTAATCTTTAATACACTAAAACCCTAAACCCTAAAACTAAAATTTTAAACCCTAAAACCTAAAACCAAAACACTAAACCCAAAAAACAATAACCCTAAACTTGAATACATCAAAATCCTAAACACTAAAAACTAAAACCTAATACACTAAACTAAATTCAATAAAACCCTAAACCCTAAAACCTAAATCCAAGACCCTAAACCCTAAATCTTAAAAACTAAATCATAAACCCTAAATTTTAATACACTTAATCCTTAGTCCTAATAATCTAAACACTAAAACCTAAAAACAAAGCCCTAAACCCTAAAAACTAAAACCCTAATCTTTAATACAGTAAAACCCTAAACCCTAAAACTAAACTTTAAACCCTAATATTCTAATCCCTAAAACCTAAAACAAAAATCCTAAAAACTAAAACCTAAAACCCTAAAAACTAAAACCTAAAACCCTAAACCTTAAAATTAAACCCTAAAACTAAGCATATAACCGAAACACTCAAAACCCTAAAATTTAAAAAAAAAACTAAACACTAAACCCTAAAAACTAAATCTAAAACCCTAAACTTTAATACACTAAACCCGAAATCCTAATACTCTAAACACTAAAACCTAAAAACAAAACCTTAAACCTTAAAAACTAGAACCCTAATCTTTAATACACTAAAACCCTAAACCCTAAAACTAAATATTAAACCCTAAAATTCTAAACCCTAAAACCTAAAACAAAAACCCTAAAACCTAAAACCCTTAACTTGAATACAATAAAACCTTAAACCCTAAAACCTAAAATTAAACCCTTAAACTAAGCATATAACCCAAAAACTCAAAACCCTAAAATTGAAAACAAAAACCATAAACCCTAAACCATAAAAACTAATTCTAAAACCCTAAACTTTATTACACTAAACCCTAAATCCTAATACTCTAAACGCTAAAAAATAAAAAAAAACCCTAAACCTTAAAAACAAAAACCCTAATCTTTAATACACTAAAACCCTAAACCCTAAACCTAAAATTTTAAACCCTAAAACCTATAACCAAAACCCTAAACCCAAGAAACTATAACCCTAAACTTGAATACAACAAAACCCTAAACACTAAAAACTAAAACCTAATACACTAAACTAAAATCAATAAAACCCTAAACCCTAAAACATAAAACCAAAACCCTAAACCCTAAATCCTAAAAACTAAATCTTAAACCCTAAATTTTAATGTACTAAACCCTAAATCCTAATACTCTAAACACTAAATCTAAAAACAAAACCCTAAACCCTAAAAACTAGAACCCAAACCTTTAATACACTAAAACCCTAAACCCTAAAACTAAATATTAAACCCTAAAATTCTAAACCCTAAAACCTAAAACAAAAACCGTAAAAACTAAAACCTAAAACCCTAAATCCTAATTCTCTAAACACTAAAACATAAAAACGAAACCCTAAACCCTAAAAACAAAAACCCTAATCTTTAATACACTAAAACCCTAAACCGTAAAACTAAAATTTTAAACCCTAAAACCTAAAACAAAAACCCTTAACCCAAAAAATTATAACCCTAAACTTGAATACACTAAAACCCTAAACCCTAAAAGTAAACATTAAACCCTAATATTCTAAACCCTAAAACCTAAAACAAAAACCCTAAAAACTAAAACCTAAAACCCTAAACCTTAAAATTTAACCCTAAAACTAAGCATATAACCGAAAAACTCAAAACCCTAAAATTAAAAAAAAAACAAAACACTAAACCCTAAAAACTAAATCTAAAACCCTAAACTTTAATACACTAAACCCTAAATCCTAATACTCTAAACACTAAAACCTAAAAACAAAACCCTAAACCCTAAAAACTAGAACTCTAATCTTTAATACACTAAAACCCTAAACCCTAAAACTAAATATTAAACCCTAAAATTCTAAACCCTAAAACCTAAAACAAAAACCCTAAAACCTAAAACCCTTAACTTGAATACAATAAAACCCTAAACCCTAAACCTAAAATTAAACCCTAAAACTAAGCATATAACCAAAAAAATAGAAACCCTAAAATTGAAAACAAAAACCCTAAACCATAAACCTAAAATTAAACCCTAAAACCTAAAATTAAACCCTAAAACTAAGCATATAACCCAAAAACTCAAAACCCTAAAATTGAAAACAAAAACCATAAACCCTAAACCATAAAAACTAATTCTAAAACCCTAAACTTTATTACACTAAACCCTAAATCCTAATACTCTAAACGCTAAAACATAAAAAAAAAACCTAAACCTTAAAAACAAAAACCCTAATCTTTAATACACTAAAACCCTAAACCCTAAACCTAAAATTTTAAACCCTAAAACCTATAACCAAAACCCTAAACCCAAAAAACTATAACCCTAAACTTGAATACAACAAAACCCTAAACACTAAAAACTAAAACCTAATACACTAAACTAAAATCAATAAAACCCTAAACCCTAAAACATAAAACCAAAACCCTAAACCCTAAATCCTAAAAACTAAATCTTAAACCCTAAATTTTAATGTACTAAACCCTAAATCCTAATACTCTAAACACTAAATCTAAAAACAAAACCCTAAACCCTAAAAACTAGAACCCTAACCTTTAATACACTAAAACCCTAAACCCTAAAACTAAATATTAAACCCTAAAATTCTAAACCCTAAAACCTAAAACAAAAACCCTAAAAACTAAAACCTAAAACCCTAAATCCTAATTCTCTAAACATTAAAACATAAAAACGAAACCCTAAACCCTAAAAACAAAAACCCTAATCTTTAATACACTAAAACCCTAAACCGTAAAACTAAAATTTTAAACCCTAAAACCTAAAACAAAAACCCTAAACCCAAAAAATTATAACCCTAAACTTGAATACACTAAAACCCTAAACCCTAAAAGTAAACATTAAACCCTAATATTCTAAACCCTAAAACCTAAAACAAAAACCCTAAAAACTAAAACCTAAAACCCTAAACCTTAAAATTTAACCCTAAAACTAAGCATATAACCGAAAAACTCAAAACCCTAAAATTAAAAAAAAACCAAAACACTAAACCCTAAAAACTAAATCTAAAACCCTAAACTTTAATACACTAAACCCTAAATCCTAATACTCTAAACACTAAAACCTAAAAACAAAACCCTAAACCCTAAAAACTAGAACTCTAATCTTTAATACACTAAAACCCTAAACCCTAAAACTAAATATTAAACCCTAAAATTCTAAACCCTAAAACCTAAAACAAAAACCCTAAAAACTAAAACCTAAAACCCTTAACTTGAATACAATAAAACCCTAAACCCTAAACCTAAAATTAAACCCTAAAACTAAGCATATAACCAAAAAAATAGAAACCCTAAAATTGAAAACAAAAACCCTAAACCATAAACCTAAAAACTAAATCTAAAACCCAACACTTTAATACACTAAACCCTAAATCTTAATTCTCTAAACACTAAAACATAAAAACAAAACCCTAAACCCTAAAAAGAAAAACCCTAATCTTTAATACCCTAAAACCTAAAACAAAAACCCTAAACCCAAAAAACTATAACCCTAAAATAGAATACAACAAAACCCTAAACACTAAAAACTAAAACCTAATACACTAAACTAAAATCAATAAAACCCTGAACCCTAAAACCTAAAACCAAAACCCTAAACCCTAAATCTAAAAAACTTAATCTTAAACCCTAAATTTTAATACACTAAATCCTTAGTCCTAATAATCTAAACACTAAAACCTAAAAACAAAGCCCTAAACCCTAAAAACTAAAACCCTAATCTTTAATACACTGAAACCCTAAACCCTAAAACTAAACATTACACACTAATATTATAAACCTTAAAACCTAAAACAAAAAACCCAAAAACTAAAACCTAAAACCCTAAACATTAAAATTAAACCCTAAAACTAAGCATATAACCGAAACACTCAAAACCCTAAAATTTTAAAAAAAAAAATAAACACTAAACCCTAAAAACTAAATCTAAAACCCTAAACTTTAATACACTAAACCCGAAATCCTAATACTCTAAACACTAAAACCTAAAAACAAAACCTTAAACCTTAAAAACTAGAACCCTAATCTTTAATACACTAAAACCCTAAACCCTAAAACTAAATATTAAACCCTAAAATTCTAAACCCTAAAACCTAAAACAAAAACCCTAAAAGCTAAAACCTAAAACCCTTAACTTGAATACAATAAAACCCTAAACCCTAAACCCTAAAACCTAAAATTAAACCCTAAAACTAAGCATATAACCCAAAAACTCAAAACCCTAAAATTGAAAACAAAAACCATAAACCATAAACCATAAAAACTTATTCTAAAACCCTAAACTTCATTACACTAAACCCTAAATCCTAATACTCTAAATACTAAAACATAAAAAAAAACCTAAACTTTAAAACCAAAAACTCTAATCTTTAATACACTAAAACCCTAAACCCTAAACCTAAAATTGTAAACCCTAAAACCTATAACCAAAACCCTAAACCCAAAAAACTATAACCCTAAACTTGAATACAACAAAACCCTAAACACTAAAAACTAAAACCTAATACACTAAACTAAAATCAATAAAACCCTAAACCCTAAAACATAAAACCAAAACCCTAAACCCTAAATCCTAAAATCTAAATCTTAAACCCTAAATTTTAATGTTCTAAACCCTAAATCCTAATACTCTAAACACTAAAACCTAAAAACAAAACCCTAAACCCTAAAAACTAGAACCCTAACCTTTAATACACTAAAACCCTAAACCCTAAAACTAAATATTAAACCCTAAAATTCTAAACCCTAAAACCTAAAACAAAAACCGTAAAAACTAAAACCTAAAACCCTAAATCCTAATTCTCTAAACACTAAAACATAAAAACGAAAACCCTAAACCCTAAAAACAAAAACCCTAATCTTTAATACACTAAAACCCTGAACCGTAAAACTAAAATTTTAAACCCTAAAACCTAAAACCAAAACCCTAAACCCAAAAAATTATAACCCTAAACTTGAATACACTAAAACCCTAAACCCTAAAAGTAAACATTAAACCCTAATATTCTAAACCCTAAAACCTAAAACAATAACCCTAAAAACTAAAACCCTAATCTTGAATACACTAAAACCCTAAACCCTAAAACTAAACATTAAACCCTAATATTCTAAACCCTAAAACCTAAAACAAAAACCCTAAAAACTAAAACCTATAACCCTAAACCTTAAAATTAAACCCTAAAACTAAGCATATAACCGAAAAACTCAAAACCCTAAAATTTAAAAAAAAACTAAACACTAAACCCTAAAAACTAAATCTAAAACCCTAAACTTTAATACACTAAACCCTAAATCCTAATACTCTAAACACTAAAACCTAAAAACAAAACCTTAAACCCTAAAAACTAGAACCCTAATCTTTAATACACTAAAACCCTAAACCCTAAAACTAAATATTAAACCCTAAAATTCTAAACCCTAAAACCTAAAACAAAAACCCTAAAAGCTAAAACCTAAAACCCTTAACTTGAATACAATAAAACCTTAAATCCTAAAACTTAAAATTAAACCCTTAAACTAAGCATATAACCAAAAAAATCAAAACCCTAAAATTGAAAACAAAAACCTTAAACCATAAACCCTAAAAACTAAATCTAAAACCCTAAACTTTAATACACTAAACCCTAAATCCTAATTCTCTAAACACTAAAACATAAAAACAAAACCCTAAACCCTAAAAAGAAAAACCCTAATCTTTAATACACTAAAACCTTAAACCCTAAAACTAAAATTTTAAACCCTAAAACCTAAAACAAAAACCCTAACCCTAAAAAACTATAACCCTAAACTTGAATACATCAAAACCCTAAACACTAAAAACTAAAACCTAATACACTAAACTAAAATCAATAAAACCCTAAACCCTAAAACCAAAAACCAAGACACTAAACCCTAAATCCTAAAAACTAAATCATAAACCCTAAATTTTAATACACTAAATCCTTAGTCCTAATAATCTAAACACAAAAACCTAAAAACAAAGCCCTAAACCCTAAAAACTAAAACCCTAATCTTTAATACAGTAAAACCCTAAACCCTAAAACTAAACATTAAACCCTAATATTCTAAACCCTAAAACCTAAAACAAAAACCCTAAAAAACTAAAACCTAAAACTCTAAACCTTAAAATTAAACCCTAAAACTAAGCATATAACCGAAAAACTCAAAACCCTAAAATTTAAAAAAAACCTAAACACTAAACCCTAAAAACTAAATCTAAAACCCTAAACTTTAATACACTAAAACCTAAATCCTAATACTCTAAACACTAAAACCTAAAAACAAAACCCTAAACCCTAAAAACTAGAACCCTAACCTTTAATACACTAAAACCCTAAACCCTAAAACTAAATATTAAACCCTAAAATTCTAAACCCCAAAACCTAAAACAAAAACCGTAAAAACTAAAACCTAAAACCCTAAATCCTAATTCTCTAAACATTAAAACATAAAAACGAAACCCTAAACCCTAAAAACAAAAACCCTAATCTTTAATACACTAAAAACCTAAACCGTAAAACTAAAATTTTAAACCCTAAAACCTAAAACAAAAACCCTAAACCCAAAAAATTATAACCCTAAACTTGAATACACTAAAACCCTAAACCCTAAAAGTAAACATTAAACCCTAATATTCTAAACCCTAAAACCTAAAACAATAACCCTAAAAACTAAAACCCTAATCTTGAATACACTAAAACCCTAAACCCTAAAACTAAACATTAAACCCTAATATTCTAAACCCTAAAACCTAAAACAAAAACCCTAAAAACTAAAACCTAAAACCCTAAACCTTAAAATTAAACCCTAAAACTAAGCATATAACCGAAAAACTCATAACCCTAAAATTTAAAAAAAAACTAACCCTAAACCCTAAAAACTAAATCTAAAACCCTAAACTTTAATACACTAAACCCTAAATCCTAATACTCTAAACACTAAAACCTAAAAACAAAACCTTAAACCCTAAAAACTAGAACCCTAATCTTTAATACACTAAAACCCTAAACCCTAAAACTAAATATTAAACCCTAAAATTCTAAACCCTAAAACCTAAAACAAAAACCCTAAAAGCTAAAACCTAAAACCCTTAACTTGAATACAATAAAACCTTAAACCCTAAAACCTAAAATTAAACCCTAAAACTAAGCATATAACCAAAAAAATCAAAACCCTAAAATTGAAAAAAAAAAACCTTAAACCATAAACCCTAAAACTAAATCTAAAACCCTAAACTTTAATACACTAAACCCTAAATCCTAATTCCCTAAACACTAAAACATAAAAACAAAACCCTAAACCCTAAAAAGAAAAACCCTAATCTTTAATACACTAAAACCTTAAACCCTAAAACTAAAATTTTAAACCCTAAAACCTAAAACAAAAACCCTAACCCCAAAAAACTATAACCCTAAACTTGAATACATCAAAACCCTAAACACTAAAAACTAAAACCTAATACACTAAACTAAAATCAATAAAACCCTAAACCCTAAAACCAAAAACCAAGACCCTAAACCCTAAATCCTAAAAACTAAATCATAAACCCTAAATTTTAATACACTAAATCCTTAGTCTTAATAATCTAAACACAAAAACCTAAAAACAAAGCCCTAAACCCTAAAAACTAAAACCCTAATCATTAATACAGTAAAACCCTAAACCCTAAAACTAAACATTAAACCCTAATATTCTAAACCCTAAAACCTAAAACAAAAACCCTAAAAACTAAAACCTAAAACCCTAAACCTTAAAATTAAACCCTAAAACTAAGCATATAACCGAAAAACTCAAAACCCTAAAATTTAAAAAAAACCTAAACACTAAACCCTAAAAACTAAATCTAAAACCCTAAACTTTAATACACTAAACCCTAAATCCTAATACTCTAAACACTAAAACCTAAAAACAAAACCCTAAACCCTAAAAACTAGAACCCTAACCTTTAATACACTAAAACCCTAAACCCTAAAACTAAATATTAAACCCTAAAATTCTAAACCCTAAAACCTAAAACAAAAACCGTAAAAACTAAAACCAAAAACCCTAAATCCTAATTCTCTAAACACTAAAACATAAAAACGAAACCCTAAACCCCAAAAACAAAAACCCTAATCTTTAATACACTAAAACCCTAAACCGTAAAACTAAAATTTTAAACCCTAAAACCTAAAACCAAAACCCTAAACCCTAAAAATTATAACCCTAAACTTGAATACACTAAAACCCTAAACCCTAAAAGTAAATATTAAACCCTAATATTCTAAACCCTAAAACCTAAAACAATAACCCTAAAAACTAAAACCCTAATCTTGAATACACTAAAACCCTAAACCCTAAAACTAAACATTAAACCCTAATATTCTAAACCCTAAAACCTAAAACAAAAACCCTAAAAACTAAAACCTAAAACCCTAAACCTTAAAATTAAACCCTAAAACTAAGCATATAACCGAAAAACTCAAAACCCTAAAATTTAAAAAAAACTAAACCCTAAACCCTAAAAACTAAATCTAAAACCCTAAACTTTAATACACTAAACCCTAAATCCTAATACTCTAAACACTAAAACCTAAAAACAAAACCTTAAACCCTAAAAACTAGAACCCTAATCTTTAATACACTAAAACCCTAAACCCTAAAACTAAATATTAAACCCTAAAATTCTAAACCCTAAAACCTAAAACAAAAACCCTAAAAGCTAAAACCTAAAACCCTTAACTTGAATACAATAAAACCTTAAACCCTAAAACCTAAAATTAAACCCTAAAACTAAGCATATAACCAAAAAAATCAAAACCCTAAAATTGAAAACAAAAACCTTAAACCATAAACCCTAAAACTAAATCTAAAACCCTAAACTTTAATACACTAAACCCTAAATCCTAATTCCCTAAACACTAAAACATAAAAACAAAACCCTAAACCCTAAAAAGAAAAACCCTAATCTTTAATACACTAAAACCTTAAACCCTAAAACTAAAATTTTAAACCCTAAAACCTAAAACAAAAACCCTAACCCCAAAAAACTATAACCCTAAACTTGAATACATCAAAACCCTAAACACTAAAAACTAAAACCTAATACACTAAACTAAAATCAATAAAACCCTAAACCCTAAAACCAAAAACCAAGACCCTAAACCCTAAATCCTAAAAACTAAATCATAAACCCTAAATTTTAATACACTAAATCCTTAGTCTTAATATTCTAAACACAAAAACCTAAAAACAAAGCCCTAAACCCTAAAAACTAAAACCCTAATCTTGAATACAGTAAAACCCTAAACCCTAAAACTAAACATTAAACCCTAATATTCTAAACCCTAAAACCTAAAACAAAAACCCTAAAAACTAAAACCTAAAACCCTAAACCTTAAAATTAAACCCTAAAACTAAGCATATAACCGAAAAACTCAAAACCCTAAAATTTAAAAAAAAACCTAAACACTAAACCCTAAAAACTAAATCTAAAACCCTAAACTTTAATACACTAAACCCTAAATCCTAATACTCTAAACACTAAAACCTAAAAACAAAACCCTAAACCCTAAAAACTAGAACCCTAACCTTTAATACACTAAAACCCTAAACCCTAAAACTAAATATTAAACCCTAAAATTCTAAACCCTAAAACCTAAAACAAAAACCGTAAAAACTAAAACCTAAAACCCTAAATCCTAATTCTCTAAACACTAAAACATAAAAACGAAACCCTAAACCCCAAAAACAAAAACCCTAATCTTTAATACACTAAAACCCTAAACCGTAAAACTAAAATTTTAAACCCTAAAACCTAAAACCAAAACCCTAAACCCTAAAAATTATAACCCTAAACTTGAATACACTAAAAACCTAAACCCTAAAAGTAAATATTAAACCCTAATATTCTAAACCCTAAAACCTAAAACAATAACCCTAAAAACTAAAACCCTAATCTTGAATACACTAAAACCCTAAACCCTAAAACTAAACATTAAACCCTAATATTCTAAACCCTAAAACCTAAAACAAAAACCCTAAAAACTAAAACCTAAAACCCTAAACCTTAAAATTAAACCCTAAAACTAAGCATATAACCGAAAAACTCAAAACCCTAAAATTTAAAAAAAACCTAAACACTAAACCCTAAAAACTAAATCTAAAACTCTAAACTTTAATACACTAAACCCTAAATCCTAATACTCTAAACACTAAAACCTAAAAACAAAACCCTAAACCCTAAAAACTAGAACCCTAACCTTTTATACACTAAAACCCTAAACCCTAAAACTAAATATTAAACCCTAAAATTCTAAACCCTAAAACCTAAAACAAAAACCGTAAAAACTAAAACCTAAAACCCTAAATCCTATTTCTCTAAACACTAAAACATAAAAATGAAACCCTAAACCCTAAAAACAAAAACCCTAATCTTTAATACACTAAAACCCTAAACCGTAAAACTAAAATTTTAAACCCTAAAACCTAAAACCAAAACCCAAAAAATTATAACCCTAAACTTGAATACACTAAAACCCTAAACCCTAAAAGTAAACATGAAACCCTAATATTCTAAACCCTAAAACCTAAAACAATAACCCTAAAAACTAAAACCCTAATCTTGAATACACTAAAACCCTAAACCCTAAAACTAAACATTAAACCCTAATATTCTAAACCCTAAAACCTAAAACAAAAACCCTAAAAACTAAAACCTAAAACCCTAAACCTTAAAATTAAACCCTAAAACTAAGCATATAACCGAAAAACTCAAAACCCTAAAATTTAAAAAAAAAACTAAACACTAAACCCGAAAAACTAAATCTAAAACCCTAAACTTTAATACACTAAACCCTAAATCCTAATACTCTAAACACTAAAACCTAAAAACAAATCCTTAAACCCTAAAAACTAGAACCCTAATCTTTAATACACTAAAACCCTAAACCTTAAAACTAAATATTAACCCTAAAATTCTAAACCCTAAAACCTAAAACAAAAACCCTAAAAGCTAAAACCTAAAACCCTTAACTTGAATACAATAAAACCTTAAACCCTAAAACCTAAAATTAAACCCTAAAACTAAGCATATAACCAAAAAAATCAAAACCCTAAAATTGAAAACAAAAACCTTAAACCATAAACCCTAAAAACTAAATCTAAAACCCTAAACTTTAATACACTAAACCCTAAATCCTAATTCCCTAAACACTAAAACATAAAAACAAAATCCTAAACCCTAAAAAGAAAAACTATAATCTTTAATACACTAAAACCCTAAACCCTAAAACTAAAATTTTAAACCCTAAAACCTAAAACCAAAACCCAAAACCCAAAAAACTATAACCCTAAACTTGAATACATCAAAACCCTAAACACTAAAACCTAAAACTCTAAACCTTAAAATTAAACCCTAAAACTAAGCATATAACCGAAAAACTCAAAACCCTAAAATTTAAAAAAAACCTAAACACTAAACCCTAAAAACTAAATCTAAAACCCTAAACTTTAATACACTAAAACCTAAATCCTAATACTCTAAACACTAAAACCTAAAAACAAAACCCTAAACCCTAAAAACTAGAACCCTAACCTTTAATACACTAAAACCCTAAACCCTAAAACTAAATATTAAACCCTAAAATTCTAAACCCCAAAACCTAAAACAAAAACCGTAAAAACTAAAACCTAAAACCCTAAATCCTAATTCTCTAAACCGTAAAACTAAAATTTTAAACCCTAAAACCTAAAACAAAAACCCTAAACCCAAAAAATTATAACCCTAAACTTGAATACACTAAAACCCTAAACCCTAAAAGTAAACATTAAACCCTAATATTCTAAACCCTAAAACCTAAAACAATAACCCTAAAAACTAAAACCCTAATCTTGAATACACTAAAACCCTAAACCCTAAAACTAAACATTAAACCCTAATATTCTAAACCCTAAAACCTAAAACAAAAACCCTAAAAACTAAAACCTAAAACCCTAAACCTTAAAATTAAACCCTAAAACTAAGCATATAACCGAAAAACTCATAACCCTAAAATTTAAAAAAAAACTAAACCCTAAACCCTAAAAACTAAATCTAAAACCCTAAACTTTAATACACTAAACCCTAAATCCTAATACTCTAAACACTAAAACCTAAAAACAAAACCTTAAACCCTAAAAACTAGAACCCTAATCTTTAATACACTAAAACCCTAAACCCTAAAACTAAATATTAAACCCTAAAATTCTAAACCCTAAAACCTAAAACAAAAACCCTAAAAGCTAAAACCTAAAACCCTTAACTTGAATACAATAAAACCTTAAACCCTAAAACCTAAAATTAAACCCTAAAACTAAGCATATAACCAAAAAAATCAAAACCCTAAAATTGAAAAAAAAAAACCTTAAACCATAAACCCTAAAACTAAATCTAAAACCCTAAACTTTAATACACTAAACCCTAAATCCTAATTCCCTAAACACTAAAACATAAAAACAAAACCCTAAACCCTAAAAAGAAAAACCCTAATCTTTAATACACTAAAACCTTAAACCCTAAAACTAAAATTTTAAACCCTAAAACCTAAAACAAAAACCCTAACCCCAAAAAACTATAACCCTAAACTTGAATACATCAAAACCCTAAACACTAAAAACTAAAACCTAATACACTAAACTAAAATCAATAAAACCCTAAACCCTAAAACCAAAAACCAAGACCCTAAACCCTAAATCCTAAAAACTAAATCATAAACCCTAAATTTTAATACACTAAATCCTTAGTCTTAATATTCTAAACACAAAAACCTAAAAACAAAGCCCTAAACCCTAAAAACTAAAACCCTAATCTTGAATACAGTAAAACCCTAAACCCTAAAACTAAACATTAAACCCTAATATTCTAAACCCTAAAACCTAAAACAAAAACCCTAAAAACTAAAACCTAAAACCCTAAACCTTAAAATTAAACCCTAAAACTAAGCATATAACCGAAAAACTCAAAACCCTAAAATTTAAAAAAAAACCTAAACACTAAACCCTAAAAACTAAATCTAAAACCCTAAACTTTAATACACTAAACCCTAAATCCTAATACTCTAAACACTAAAACCTAAAAACAAAACCCTAAACCCTAAAAACTAGAACCCTAACCTTTAATACACTAAAACCCTAAACCCTAAAACTAAATATTAAACCCTAAAATTCTAAACCCTAAAACCTAAAACAAAAACCGTAAAAACTAAAACCTAAAACCCTAAATCCTAATTCTCTAAACACTAAAACATAAAAACGAAACCCTAAACCCCAAAAACAAAAACCCTAATCTTTAATACACTAAAACCCTAAACCGTAAAACTAAAATTTTAAACCCTAAAACCTAAAACCAAAACCCTAAACCCTAAAAATTATAACCCTAAACTTGAATACACTAAAAACCTAAACCCTAAAAGTAAATATTAAACCCTAATATTCTAAACCCTAAAACCTAAAACAATAACCCTAAAAACTAAAACCCTAATCTTGAATACACTAAAACCCTAAACCCTAAAACTAAACATTAAACCCTAATATTCTAAACCCTAAAACCTAAAACAAAAACCCTAAAAACTAAAACCTAAAACCCTAAACCTTAAAATTAAACCCTAAAACTAAGCATATAACCGAAAAACTCAAAACCCTAAAATTTAAAAAAAACCTAAACACTAAACCCTAAAAACTAAATCTAAAACTCTAAACTTTAATACACTAAACCCTAAATCCTAATACTCTAAACACTAAAACCTAAAAACAAAACCCTAAACCCTAAAAACTAGAACCCTAACCTTTTATACACTAAAACCCTAAACCCTAAAACTAAATATTAAACCCTAAAATTCTAAACCCTAAAACCTAAAACAAAAACCGTAAAAACTAAAACCTAAAACCCTAAATCCTATTTCTCTAAACACTAAAACATAAAAATGAAACCCTAAACCCTAAAAACAAAAACCCTAATCTTTAATACACTAAAACCCTAAACCGTAAAACTAAAATTTTAAACCCTAAAACCTAAAACCAAAACCCAAAAAATTATAACCCTAAACTTGAATACACTAAAACCCTAAACCCTAAAAGTAAACATGAAACCCTAATATTCTAAACCCTAAAACCTAAAACAATAACCCTAAAAACTAAAACCCTAATCTTGAATACACTAAAACCCTAAACCCTAAAACTAAACATTAAACCCTAATATTCTAAACCCTAAAACCTAAAACAAAAACCCTAAAAACTAAAACCTAAAACCCTAAACCTTAAAATTAAACCCTAAAACTAAGCATATAACCGAAAAACTCAAAACCCTAAAATTTAAAAAAAAAACTAAACACTAAACCCGAAAAACTAAATCTAAAACCCTAAACTTTAATACACTAAACCCTAAATCCTAATACTCTAAACACTAAAACCTAAAAACAAATCCTTAAACCCTAAAAACTAGAACCCTAATCTTTAATACACTAAAACCCTAAACCTTAAAACTAAATATTAACCCTAAAATTCTAAACCCTAAAACCTAAAACAAAAACCCTAAAAGCTAAAACCTAAAACCCTTAACTTGAATACAATAAAACCTTAAACCCTAAAACCTAAAATTAAACCCTAAAACTAAGCATATAACCAAAAAAATCAAAACCCTAAAATTGAAAACAAAAACCTTAAACCATAAACCCTAAAAACTAAATCTAAAACCCTAAACTTTAATACACTAAACCCTAAATCCTAATTCCCTAAACACTAAAACATAAAAACAAAATCCTAAACCCTAAAAAGAAAAACTATAATCTTTAATACACTAAAACCCTAAACCCTAAAACTAAAATTTTAAACCCTAAAACCTAAAACCAAAACCCAAAACCCAAAAAACTATAACCCTAAACTTGAATACATCAAAACCCTAAACACTAAAACCTAAAACTCTAAACCTTAAAATTAAACCCTAAAACTAAGCATATAACCGAAAAACTCAAAACCCTAAAATTTAAAAAAAACCTAAACACTAAACCCTAAAAACTAAATCTAAAACCCTAAACTTTAATACACTAAAACCTAAATCCTAATACTCTAAACACTAAAACCTAAAAACAAAACCCTAAACCCTAAAAACTAGAACCCTAACCTTTAATACACTAAAACCCTAAACCCTAAAACTAAATATTAAACCCTAAAATTCTAAACCCCAAAACCTAAAACAAAAACCGTAAAAACTAAAACCTAAAACCCTAAATCCTAATTCTCTAAACCGTAAAACTAAAATTTTAAACCCTAAAACCTAAAACAAAAACCCTAAACCCAAAAAATTATAACCCTAAACTTGAATACACTAAAACCCTAAACCCTAAAAGTAAACATTAAACCCTAATATTCTAAACCCTAAAACCTAAAACAATAACCCTAAAAACTAAAACCCTAATCTTGAATACACTAAAACCCTAAACCCTAAAACTAAACATTAAACCCTAATATTCTAAACCCTAAAACCTAAAACAAAAACCCTAAAAACTAAAACCTAAAACCCTAAACCTTAAAATTAAACCCTAAAACTAAGCATATAACCGAAAAACTCATAACCCTAAAATTTAAAAAAAAACTAAACCCTAAACCCTAAAAACTAAATCTAAAACCCTAAACTTTAATACACTAAACCCTAAATCCTAATACTCTAAACACTAAAACCTAAAAACAAAACCTTAAACCCTAAAAACTAGAACCCTAATCTTTAATACACTAAAACCCTAAACCCTAAAACTAAATATTAAACCCTAAAATTCTAAACCCTAAAACCTAAAACAAAAACCCTAAAAGCTAAAACCTAAAACCCTTAACTTGAATACAATAAAACCTTAAACCCTAAAACCTAAAATTAAACCCTAAAACTAAGCATATAACCAAAAAAATCAAAACCCTAAAATTGAAAAAAAAAAACCTTAAACCATAAACCCTAAAACTAAATCTAAAACCCTAAACTTTAATACACTAAACCCTAAATCCTAATTCCCTAAACACTAAAACATAAAAACAAAACCCTAAACCCTAAAAAGAAAAACCCTAATCTTTAATACACTAAAACCTTAAACCCTAAAACTAAAATTTTAAACCCTAAAACCTAAAACAAAAACCCTAACCCCAAAAAACTATAACCCTAAACTTGAATACATCAAAACCCTAAACACTAAAAACTAAAACCTAATACACTAAACTAAAATCAATAAAACCCTAAACCCTAAAACCAAAAACCAAGACCCTAAACCCTAAATCCTAAAAACTAAATCATAAACCCTAAATTTTAATACACTAAATCCTTAGTCTTAATAATCTAAACACAAAAACCTAAAAACAAAGCCCTAAACCCTAAAAACTAAAACCCTAATCATTAATACAGTAAAACCCTAAACCCTAAAACTAAACATTAAACCCTAATATTCTAAACCCTAAAACCTAAAACAAAAACCCTAAAAACTAAAACCTAAAACCCTAAACCTTAAAATTAAACCCTAAAACTAAGCATATAACCGAAAAACTCAAAACCCTAAAATTTAAAAAAAACCTAAACACTAAACCCTAAAAACTAAATCTAAAACCCTAAACTTTAATACACTAAACCCTAAATCCTAATACTCTAAACACTAAAACCTAAAAACAAAACCCTAAACCCTAAAAACTAGAACCCTAACCTTTAATACACTAAAACCCTAAACCCTAAAACTAAATATTAAACCCTAAAATTCTAAACCCTAAAACCTAAAACAAAAACCGTAAAAACTAAAACCAAAAACCCTAAATCCTAATTCTCTAAACACTAAAACATAAAAACGAAACCCTAAACCCCAAAAACAAAAACCCTAATCTTTAATACACTAAAACCCTAAACCGTAAAACTAAAATTTTAAACCCTAAAACCTAAAACCAAAACCCTAAACCCTAAAAATTATAACCCTAAACTTGAATACACTAAAACCCTAAACCCTAAAAGTAAATATTAAACCCTAATATTCTAAACCCTAAAACCTAAAACAATAACCCTAAAAACTAAAACCCTAATCTTGAATACACTAAAACCCTAAACCCTAAAACTAAACATTAAACCCTAATATTCTAAACCCTAAAACCTAAAACAAAAACCCTAAAAACTAAAACCTAAAACCCTAAACCTTAAAATTAAACCCTAAAACTAAGCATATAACCGAAAAACTCAAAACCCTAAAATTTAAAAAAAACCTAAACACTAAACCCTAAAAACTAAATCTAAAACCCTAAACTTTAATACACTAAACCCTAAATCCTAATACTCTAAACACTAAAACCTAAAAACAAAACCCTAAACCCTAAAAACTAGAACCCTAACCTTTAATACACTAAAACCCTAAACCCTAAAACTAAATATTAAACCCTAAAATTCTAAACCCTAAAACCTAAAACAAAAACCGTAAAAACTAAAACCAAAAACCCTAAATCCTAATTCTCTAAACACTAAAACATAAAAACGAAACCCTAAACCCCAAAAACAAAAACCCTAATCTTTAATACACTAAAACCCTAAACCGTAAAACTAAAATTTTAAACCCTAAAACCTAAAACCAAAACCCTAAACCCTAAAAATTATAACCCTAAACTTGAATACACTAAAACCCTAAACCCTAAAAGTAAATATTAAACCCTAATATTCTAAACCCTAAAACCTAAAACAATAACCCTAAAAACTAAAACCCTAATCTTGAATACACTAAAACCCTAAACCCTAAAACTAAACATTAAACCCTAATATTCTAAACCCTAAAACCTAAAACAAAAACCCTAAAAACTAAAACCTTAAACCCTAAACCTTAAAATTAAACCCTAAAACTAAGCATATAACCGAAAAACTCAAAACCCTAAAATTTAAAAAAAAACTAAACCCTAAACCCTAAAAACTAAATCTAAAACCCTAAACTTTAATACACTAAACCCTAAATCCTAATACTCTAAACACTAAAACCTAAAAACAAAACCTTAAACCCTAAAAACTAGAACCCTAATCTTTAATACACTAAAACCCTAAACCCTAAAACTAAATATTAAACCCTAAAATTCTAAACCCTAAAACCTAAAACAAAAACCCTAAAAGCTAAAACCTAAAACCCTTAACTTGAATACAATAAAACCTTAAACCCTAAAACCTAAAATTAAACCCTAAAACTAAGCATATAACCAAAAAAATCAAAACCCTAAAATTGAAAACAAAAACCTTAAACCATAAACCCTAAAACTAAATCTAAAACCCTAAACTTTAATACACTAAACCCTAAATCCTAATTCCCTAAACACTAAAACATAAAAACAAAACCCTAAACCCTAAAAAGAAAAACCCTAATCTTTAATACACTAAAACCTTAAACCCTAAAACTAAAATTTTAAACCCTAAAACCTAAAACAAAAACCCTAACCCCAAAAAACTATAACCCTAAACTTGAATACATCAAAACCCTAAACACTAAAAACTAAAACCTAATACACTAAACTAAAATCAATAAAACCCTAAACCCTAAAACCAAAAACCAAGACCCTAAACCCTAAATCCTAAAAACTAAATCATAAACCCTAAATTTTAATACACTAAATCCTTAGTCTTAATATTCTAAACACAAAAACCTAAAAACAAAGCCCTAAACCCTAAAAACTAAAACCCTAATCTTGAATACAGTAAAACCCTAAACCCTAAAACTAAACATTAAACCCTAATATTCTAAACCCTAAAACCTAAAACAAAAACCCTAAAAACTAAAACCTAAAACCCTAAACCTTAAAATTAAACCCTAAAACTAAGCATATAACCGAAAAACTCAAAACCCTAAAATTTAAAAAAAAACCTAAACACTAAACCCTAAAAACTAAATCTAAAACCCTAAACTTTAATACACTAAACCCTAAATCCTAATACTCTAAACACTAAAACCTAAAAACAAAACCCTAAACCCTAAAAACTAGAACCCTAACCTTTAATACACTAAAACCCTAAACCCTAAAACTAAATATTAAACCCTAAAATTCTAAACCCTAAAACCTAAAACAAAAACCGTAAAAACTAAAACCTAAAACCCTAAATCCTAATTCTCTAAACACTAAAACATAAAAACGAAACCCTAAACCCCAAAAACAAAAACCCTAATCTTTAATACACTAAAACCCTAAACCGTAAAACTAAAATTTTAAACCCTAAAACCTAAAACCAAAACCCTAAACCCTAAAAATTATAACCCTAAACTTGAATACACTAAAACCCTAAACCCTAAAAGTAAATATTAAACCCTAATATTCTAAACCCTAAAACCTAAAACAATAACCCTAAAAACTAAAACCCTAATCTTGAATACACTAAAACCCTAAACCCTAAAAATAAACATTAAACCCTAATATTCTAAACCCTAAAACCTAAAACAAAAACCCTAAAAACTAAAACCTAAAACCCTAAACCTTAAAATTAAACCCTAAAACTAAGCATATAACCGAAAAACTCAAAACCCTAAAATTTAAAAAAAACCTAAACACTAAACCCTAAAAACTAAATCTAAAACTCTAAACTTTAATACACTAAACCCTAAATCCTAATACTCTAAACACTAAAACCTAAAAACAAAACCCTAAACCCTAAAAACTAGAACCCTAACCTTTTATACACTAAAACCCTAAACCCTAAAACTAAATATTAAACCCTAAAATTCTAAACCCTAAAACCTAAAACAAAAACCGTAAAAACTAAAACCTAAAACCCTAAATCCTATTTCTCTAAACACTAAAACATAAAAATGAAACCCTAAACCCTAAAAACAAAAACCCTAATCTTTAATACACTAAAACCCTAAACCGTAAAACTAAAATTTTAAACCCTAAAACCTAAAACCAAAACCCTAAACCCAAAAAATTATAACCCTAAACTTGAATACACTAAAACCCTAAACCCTAAAAGTAAACATTAAACCCTAATATTCTAAACCCTAAAACCTAAAACAATAACCCTAAAAACTAAAACCCTAATCTTGAATACACTAAAACCCTAAACCCTAAAACTAAACATTAAACCCTAATATTCTAAACCCTAAAACCTAAAACAAAAACCCTAAAAACTAAAACCTAAAACCCTAAACCTTAAAATTAAACCCTAAAACTAAGCATATAACCGAAAAACTCAAAACCCTAAAATTTAAAAAAAAACTAAACACTAAACCCGAAAAACTAAATCTAAAACCCTAAACTTTAATACACTAAACCCTAAATCCTAATACTCTAAACACTAAAACCTAAAAACAAATCCTTAAACCCTAAAAACTAGAACCCTAATCTTTAATACACTAAAACCCTAAACCTTAAAACTAAATATTAACCCTAAAATTCTAAACCCTAAAACCTAAAACAAAAACCCTAAAAGCTAAAACCTAAAACCCTTAACTTGAATACAATAAAACCTTAAACCCTAAAACCTAAAATTAAACCCTAAAACTAAGCATATAACCAAAAAAATCAAAACCCTAAAATTGAAAACAAAAACCTTAAACCATAAACCCTAAAAACTAAATCTAAAACCCTAAACTTTAATACACTAAACCCTAAATCCTAATTCCCTAAACACTAAAACATAAAAACAAAATCCTAAACCCTAAAAAGAAAAACTATAATCTTTAATACACTAAAACCCTAAACCCTAAAACTAAAATTTTAAACCCTAAAACCTAAAACCAAAACCCAAAACCCAAAAAACTATAACCCTAAACTTGAATACATCAAAACCCTAAACACTAAAAACTAAAACCTAATACACTAAACTAAAATCAATAAAACCCTAAACCCTAAAACCTAAAACCAAGACCCTAAACCCTAAATCCTAAAAACTAAATCATAAATCTTAAATTTTAATACACTAAATCCTTAGTCCTAATAATCTAAACACTAAAACCTAAAAACAAAGCCCTAAACCCTAAAAACTAAAACCCTAATCTTTAATACAGTAAAACCCTAAACCCTAAAACTAAACTTTAAACCCTAATATTCTAATCCCTAAAACCTAAAACAAAAACCCTAAAAACTAAAACCTAAAACCCTAAACCTTAAAATTAAACCCTAAAACTAAGCATATAACCGAAACACTCAAAACCCTAAAATTTAAAAAAAAAACTAAACACTAAACCCTAAAAACTAAATCTAAAACCCTAATCTTTAATACACTAAACCCTAAATCCTAATACTCTAAACACTAAAACCTAAAAACAAAACCTTAAACCCTAAAAACTAGAACCCTAATCTTTAATACACTAAAACCCTAAACCCTAAAACTAAATATTAAACCCTAAAATTCTAAACCCTAAAACCTAAAACAAAACCCTAAAAGCTAAAACCTAAAACCCTTAACTTGAATACAATAAAACCTTAAACCCTAAAACCTAAAATTAAACCCTAAAACTAAGCATATAACCAAAAAAATCAAAACCCTAAAATTGAAAACAAAAACCATAAACCATAAATCCTAAAAACTAAATCTAAGCCCCTAAATCCTAATTCCCTAAACACTAAAACATAAAAACAAAACCCTAAACCCTAAAAAGAAAAACTCTAATCTTTAATACACTAAAACCCTAAACCCTAAAACTAAAATTTTAACCCTAAAACATAAAACCAAAACCCTAAACCCAAAAAACTATAACCCTAAACTTGAATACATCAAAACCCTAAACACTAAAAACTAAAACCTAATACACTAAACTAAAATCAATAAAACCCTAAACCCTAAAACCTAAAACCAAGACCCTAAACCCTAAATCCTAAAAACTAAATCATAAACCCTAAATTTTTTAATACACTAAATCCTTAGTCCTAATAATCTAAACACTAAAACCTAAAAACAAAGCCCTAAACCCTAAAAACTAAAACCCTAATCTTGAATACACTAAAACCCTAAACCCTAAAACTAAACATTAAACCCTAATATTCTAAACCCTAAAACCTAAAACAAAAACCCTAAAAACTAAAACCTAAAACCCTAAACCTTAAAATTAAACCCTAAAACTAAGCATATAACCAAAAAAATCAAAACCCTAAAATTGAAAACAAAAACCTTAAACCATAAACCCTAAAAACTAAATCTAAAACCCTAAACTTTAATACACTAAACCCTAAATCCTAATTCTCTAAACACTAAAACATAAAAACAAAACCCTAAACCCTAAAAAGAAAAACCCTAATCTTTAATACACTAAAACCTTAAACCCTAAAACTAAAATTTTAAACCCTAAAACCTAAAACAAAAACCCTAACCCCAAATAACTATAACCCTAAACTTGAATACATTAAAACCCTAAACACTAAAAACTAAAACCTAATACACTAAACTAAAATCAATAAAACCCTAAACCCTAAAACCAAAAACCAAGACACTAAACCCTAAATCCTAAAAACTAAATCTAAAACTCTAAACTTTAATACACTAAACCCTAAATCCTAATACTCTAAACACTAAAACCTAAAAACAAAACCCTAAACCCTAAAAACTAGAACCCTAACCTTTAATACACTAAAACCCTAAACCCTAAAACTAAATATTAAACCCTAAAATTCTAAACCCTAAAACCTAAAACAAAAACCGTAAAAACTAAAACCTAAAACCCTAAATCCTATTTCTCTAAACACTAAAACATAAAAATGAAACCCTAAACCCTAAAAACAAAAACCCTAATCTTTAATACACTAAAACCCTAAACCGTAAAACTAAAATTTTAAACCCTAAAACCTAAAACCAAAACCCTAAACCCAAAAAATTATAACCCTAAACTTGAATACACTAAAACCCTAAACCCTAAAAGTAAACATTAAACCCTAATATTCTAAACCCTAAAACCTAAAACAATAACCCTAAAAACTAAAACCCTAATCTTGAATACACTAAAACCCTAAACCCTAAAACTAAACATTAAACCCTAATATTCTAAACCCTAAAACCTAAAACAAAAACCCTAAAAACTAAAACCTAAAACCCTAAACCTTAAAATTAAACCCTAAAACTAAGCATATAACCGAAAAACTCAAAACCCTAAAATTTAAAAAAAAAACTAAACACTAAACCCGAAAAACTAAATCTAAAACCCTAAACTTTAATACACTAAACCCTAAATCCTAATACTCTAAACACTAAAACCTAAAAACAAATCCTTAAACCCTAAAAACTAGAACCCTAATCTTTAATACACTAAAACCCTAAACCTTAAAACTAAATATTAACCCTAAAATTCTAAACCCTAAAACCTAAAACAAAAACCCTAAAAGCTAAAACCTAAAACCCTTAACTTGAATACAATAAAACCTTAAACCCTAAAACCTAAAATTAAACCCTAAAACTAAGCATATAACCAAAAAAATCAAAACCCTAAAATTGAAAACAAAAACCTTAAACCATAAACCCTAAAAACTAAATCTAAAACCCTAAACTTTAATACACTAAACCCTAAATCCTAATTCCCTAAACACTAAAACATAAAAACAAAATCCTAAACCCTAAAAAGAAAAACTATAATCTTTAATACACTAAAACCCTAAACCCTAAAACTAAAATTTTAAACCCTAAAACCTAAAACCAAAACCCAAAACCCAAAAAACTATAACCCTAAACTTGAATACATCAAAACCCTAAACACTAAAAACTAAAACCTAATACACTAAACTAAAATCAATAAAACCCTAAACCCTAAAACCTAAAACCAAGACCCTAAACCCTAAATCCTAAAAACTAAATCATAAATCTTAAATTTTAATACACTAAATCCTTAGTCCTAATAATCTAAATACTAAAACCTAAAAACAAAGCCCTAAACCCTAAAAACTAAAACCCTAATCTTTAATACAGTAAAACCCTAAACTCTAAAACTAAACTTTAAACCCTAATATTCTAATCCCTAAAACCTAAAACAAAAACCCTAAAAACTAAAACCTAAAACCCTAAACCTTAAAATTAAACCCTAAAACTAAGCATATAACCGAAACACTCAAAACCCTAAAATTTAAAAAAAAAAACTAAACACTAAACCCTAAAAACTAAATCTAAAACCCTAATCTTTAATACACTAAACCCTAAATCCTAATACTCTAAACACTAAAACCTAAAAACAAAACCTTAAACCCTAAAAACTAGAACCCTAATCTTTAATACACTAAAACCCTAAACCCTAAAACTAAATATTAAACCCTAAAATTCTAAACCCTAAAACCTAAAACAAAACCCTAAAAGCTAAAACCTAAAACCCTTAACTTGAATACAATAAAACCTTAAACCCTAAAACCTAAAATTAAACCCTAAAACTAAGCATATAACCAAAAAAATCAAAACCCTAAAATTGAAAACAATAACCATAAACCATAAATCCTAAAAACTAAATCTAAGCCCCTAAATCCTAATTCCCTAAACACTAAAACATAAAAACAAAACCCTAAACCCTAAAAAGAAAAACTCTAATCTTTAATACACTAAAACCCTAAACCCTAAAACTAAAATTTTAAACCCTAAAACATAAAACCAAAACCCTAAACCCAAAAAACTATAACCCTAAACTTGAATACATCAAAACCCTAAACACTAAAAACTAAAACCTAATACACTAAACTAAAATCAATAAAACCCTAAACCCTAAAACCTAAAACCAAGACCCTAAACCCTAAATCCTAAAAACTAAATCATAAACCCTAAATTTTTTAATACACTAAATCCTTAGTCCTAATAATCTAAACACTAAAACCTAAAAACAAAGCCCTAAACCCTAAAAACTAAAACCCTAATCTTTAATACAGTAAAACCCTAAACCCTAAAACTAAACTTTAAACCCTAATATTCTAATCCCTAAAACCTAAAACAAAAACCCTAAAAACTAAAACCTAAAACCCTAAACCTTAAAATTAAACCCTAAAACTAAGCATATAACCGAAACACTCAAAACCCTAAAATTTAAAAAAAAAACTAAACACTAAACCCTAAAAACTAAATCTAAAACCCTAATCTTTAATACACTAAACCCTAAATCCTAATACTCTAAACACTAAAACCTAAAAACAAAACCTTAAACCCTAAAAACTAGAACCCTAATCTTTAATACACTAAAACCCTAAACCCTAAAACTAAATATTAAACCCTAAAATTCTAAACCCTAAAACCTAAAACAAAACCCTAAAAGCTAAAACCTAAAACCCTTAACTTGAATACAATAAAACCTTAAACCCTAAAACCTAAAATTAAACCCTAAAACTAAGCATATAACCAAAAAAATCAAAACCCTAAAATTGAAAACAAAAACCATAAACCATAAATCCTAAAAACTAAATCTAAGCCCCTAAATCCTAATTCCCTAAACACTAAAACATAAAAACAAAACCCTAAACCCTAAAAAGAAAAACTCTAATCTTTAATACACTAAAACCCTAAACCCTAAAACTAAAATTTTAACCCTAAAACATAAAACCAAAACCCTAAACCCAAAAAACTATAACCCTAAACTTGAATACATCAAAACCCTAAACACTAAAAACTAAAACCTAATACACTAAACTAAAATCAATAAAACCCTAAACCCTAAAACCTAAAACCAAGACCCTAAACCCTAAATCCTAAAAACTAAATCATAAACCCTAAATTTTTTAATACACTAAATCCTTAGTCCTAATAATCTAAACACTAAAACCTAAAAACAAAGCCCTAAACCCTAAAAACTAAAACCCTAATCTTGAATACACTAAAACCCTAAACCCTAAAACTAAACATTAAACCCTAATATTCTAAACCCTAAAACCTAAAACAAAAACCCTAAAAACTAAAACCTAAAACCCTAAACCTTAAAATTAAACCCTAAAACTAAGCATATAACCAAAAAAATCAAAACCCTAAAATTGAAAACAAAAACCTTAAACCATAAACCCTAAAAACTAAATCTAAAACCCTAAACTTTAATACACTAAACCCTAAATCCTAATTCTCTAAACACTAAAACATAAAAACAAAACCCTAAACCCTAAAAAGAAAAACCCTAATCTTTAATACACTAAAACCTTAAACCCTAAAACTAAAATTTTAAACCCTAAAACCTAAAACAAAAACCCTAACCCCAAATAACTATAACCCTAAACTTGAATACATTAAAACCCTAAACACTAAAAACTAAAACCTAATACACTAAACTAAAATCAATAAAACCCTAAACCCTAAAACCAAAAACCAAGACACTAAACCCTAAATCCTAAAAACTAAATCTAAAACTCTAAACTTTAATACACTAAACCCTAAATCCTAATACTCTAAACACTAAAACCTAAAAACAAAACCCTAAACCCTAAAAACTAGAACCCTAACCTTTAATACACTAAAACCCTAAACCCTAAAACTAAATATTAAACCCTAAAATTCTAAACCCTAAAACCTAAAACAAAAACCGTAAAAACTAAAACCTAAAACCCTAAATCCTATTTCTCTAAACACTAAAACATAAAAATGAAACCCTAAACCCTAAAAACAAAAACCCTAATCTTTAATACACTAAAACCCTAAACCGTAAAACTAAAATTTTAAACCCTAAAACCTAAAACCAAAACCCTAAACCAAAAAAATTATAACCCTAAACTTGAATACACTAAAACCCTAAACCCTAAAAGTAAACATTAAACCCTAATATTCTAAACCCTAAAACCTAAAACAATAACCCTAAAAACTAAAACCCTAATCTTGAATACACTAAAACCCTAAACCCTAAAACTAAACATTAAACCCTAATATTCTAAACCCTAAAACCTAAAACAAAAACCCTAAAAACTAAAACCTAAAACCCTAAACCTTAAAATTAAACCCTAAAACTAAGCATATAACCGAAAAACTCAAAACCCTAAAATTTAAAAAAAAAACTAAACACTAAACCCGAAAAACTAAATCTAAAACCCTAAACTTTAATACACTAAACCCTAAATCCTAATACTCTAAACACTAAAACCTAAAAACAAATCCTTAAACCCTAAAAACTAGAACCCTAATCTTTAATACACTAAAACCCTAAACCTTAAAACTAAATATTAACCCTAAAATTCTAAACCCTAAAACCTAAAACAAAAACCCTAAAAGCTAAAACCTAAAACCCTTAACTTGAATACAATAAAACCTTAAACCCTAAAACCTAAAATTAAACCCTAAAACTAAGCATATAACCAAAAAAATCAAAACCCTAAAATTGAAAACAAAAACCTTAAACCATAAACCCTAAAAACTAAATCTAAAACCCTAAACTTTAATACACTAAACCCTAAATCCTAATTCCCTAAACACTAAAACATAAAAACAAAATCCTAAACCCTAAAAAGAAAAACTATAATCTTTAATACACTAAAACCCTAAACCCTAAAACTAAAATTTTAAACCCTAAAACCTAAAACCAAAACCCAAAACCCAAAAAACTATAACCCTAAACTTGAATACATCAAAACCCTAAACACTAAAAACTAAAACCTAATACACTAAACTAAAATCAATAAAACCCTAAACCCTAAAACCTAAAACCAAGACCCTAAACCCTAAATCCTAAAAACTAAATCATAAATCTTAAATTTTAATACACTAAATCCTTAGTCCTAATAATCTAAATACTAAAACCTAAAAACAAAGCCCTAAACCCTAAAAACTAAAACCCTAATCTTTAATACAGTAAAACCCTAAACCCTAAAACTAAACTTTAAACCCTAATATTCTAATCCCTAAAACCTAAAACAAAAACCCTAAAAACTAAAACCTAAAACCCTAAACCTTAAAATTAAACCCTAAAACTAAGCATATAACCGAAACACTCAAAACCCTAAAATTTAAAAAAAAAAACTAAACACTAAACCCTAAAAACTAAATCTAAAACCCTAATCTTTAATACACTAAACCCTAAATCCTAATACTCTAAACACTAAAACCTAAAAACAAAACCTTAAACCCTAAAAACTAGAACCCTAATCTTTAATACACTAAAACCCTAAACCCTAAAACTAAATATTAAACCCTAAAATTCTAAACCCTAAAACCTAAAACAAAACCCTAAAAGCTAAAACCTAAAACCCTTAACTTGAATACAATAAAACCTTAAACCCTAAAACCTAAAATTAAACCCTAAAACTAAGCATATAACCAAAAAAATCAAAACCCTAAAATTGAAAACAATAACCATAAACCATAAATCCTAAAAACTAAATCTAAGCCCCTAAATCCTAATTCCCTAAACACTAAAACATAAAAACAAAACCCTAAACCCTAAAAAGAAAAACTCTAATCTTTAATACACTAAAACCCTAAACCCTAAAACTAAAATTTTAAACCCTAAAACATAAAACCAAAACCCTAAACCCAAAAAACTATAACCCTAAACTTGAATACATCAAAACCCTAAACACTAAAAACTAAAACCTAATACACTAAACTAAAATCAATAAAACCCTAAACCCTAAAACCTAAAACCAAGACCCTAAACCCTAAATCCTAAAAACTAAATCATAAACCCTAAATTTTTTAATACACTAAATCCTTAGTCCTAATAATCTAAACACTAAAACCTAAAAACAAAGCCCTAAACCCTAAAAACTAAAACCCTAATCTTGAATACACTAAAACCCTAAACCCTAAAACTAAACATTAAACCCTAATATTCTAAACCCTAAAACCTAAAACAAAAACCCTAAAAACTAAAACCTAAAACCCTAAACCTTAAAATTAAACCCTAAAACTAAGCATATAACCGAAAAACTCAAAACCCTAAAATTTAAAAAAAAACTAAACACTAAACCCTAAAAACTAAATCTAAAACCCTAAACTTTAATACACTAAACCCTAAATCCTAATACTCTAAACACTAAAACCTAAAAACAAAACCTTAAACCCTAAAAACTAGAACCCTAATCTTTAATACACTAAAACCCTAAACCCTAAAACTAAATATTAAACCCTAAAATTCTAAACCCTAAAACCTAAAACAAAAACCCTAAAAGCTAAAACCTAAAACCCTTAACTTGAATACAATAAAACCTTAAACCCTAAAACCTAAAATTAAACCCTAAAACTAAGCATATAACCAAAAAAATCAAAACCCTAAAATTGAAAACAAAAACCTTAAACCATAAACCCTAAAAACTAAATCTAAAACCCTAAACTTTAATACACTAAACCCTAAATCCTAATTCTCTAAACACTAAAACATAAAAACAAAACCCTAAACCCTAAAAAGAAAAACCCTAATCTTTAATACACTAAAACCTTAAACCCTAAAACTAAAATTTTAAACCCTAAAACCTAAAACAAAAACCCTAACCCCAAAAAACTATAACCCTAAACTTGAATACATCAAAACCCTAAACACTAAAAACTAAAACCTAATACACTAAACTAAAATCAATAAAACCCTAAACCCTAAAACCAAAAACCAAGACACTAAACCCTAAATCCTAAAAACTAAATCATAAACCCTAAATTTTAATACACTAAATCCTTAGTCCCAATAATCTAAACACAAAAACCTAAAAACAAAGCCCTAAACCCTAAAAACTAAAACCCTAATCTTTAATACAGTAAAACCCTAAACCCTAAAACTAAACATTAAACCCTAATATTCTAAACCCTAAAACCTAAAACAAAAACCCTAAAAACTAAAACCTAAAACCCTAAACCTTAAAATTAAACCCTAAAACTAAGCATATAACCGAAAAACTCAAAACCCTAAAATTTAAAAAAAACCTAAACACTAAACCCTAAAAACTAAATCTAAAACCGTAAACTTTAATACACTAAAACCTAAATCCTAATACTCTAAACACTAAAACCTAAAAACAAAACCCTAAACCCTAAAAACTAGAACCCTAACCTTTAATACACTAAAACCCTAAACCCTAAAACTAAATATTAAACCCTAAAATTCTAAACCCTAAAACCTAAAACAAAAACCGTAAAAACTAAAACCTAAAACCCTAAATCCTAATTCTCTAAACACTAAAACATAAAAACGAAACCCTAAACCCTAAAAACAAAAACCCTAATCTTTAATACACTAAAAACCTAAACCATAAAACTAAAATTTTAAACCCTAAAACCTAAAACAAAAACCCTAAACCCAAAAAATTATAACCCTAAACTTGAATACACTAAAACCCTAAACCCTAAAAGTAAACATTAAACCCTAATATTCTAAACCCTAAAACCTAAAACAATAACCCTAAAAACTAAAACCCTAATCTTGAATACACTAAAACCCTAAACCCTAAAACTAAACATTAAACCCTAATATTCTAAACCCTCAAACCTAAAACAAAAACCCTAAAAACTAAAACCTAAAACCCTAAACCTTAAAATTAAACCCTAAAACTAAGCATATAACCGAAAAACTCAAAACCCTAAAATTTAAAAAAAACCTAAACACTAAACCCTAAAAACTAAATCTAAAACCGTAAACTTTAATACACTAAAACCTAAATCCTAATACTCTAAACACTAAAACCTAAAAACAAAACCCTAAACCCTAAAAACTAGAACCCTAACCTTTAATACACTAAAACCCTAAACCCTAAAACTAAATATTAAACCCTAAAATTCTAAACCCTAAAACCTAAAACAAAAACCGTAAAAACTAAAACCTAAAACCCTAAATCCTAATTCTCTAAACACTAAAACATAAAAACGAAACCCTAAACCCTAAAAACAAAAACCCTAATCTTTAATACACTAAAAACCTAAACCATAAAACTAAAATTTTAAACCCTAAAACCTAAAACAAAAACCCTAAACCCAAAAAATTATAACCCTAAACTTGAATACACTAAAACCCTAAACCCTAAAAGTAAACATTAAACCCTAATATTCTAAACCCTAAAACCTAAAACAATAACCCTAAAAACTAAAACCCTAATCTTGAATACACTAAAACCCTAAACCCTAAAACTAAACATTAAACCCTAATATTCTAAACCCTAAAACCTAAAACAAAAACCCTAAAAACTAAAACCTAAAACCCTAAACCTTAAAATTAAACCCTAAAACTAAGCATATAACCGAAAAACTCAAAACCCTAAAATTTAAAAAAAAACTAAACACTAAACCCTAAAAACTAAATCTAAAACCCTAAACTTTAATACACTAAACCCTAAATCCTAATACTCTAAACACTAAAACCTAAAAACAAAACCTTAAACCCTAAAAACTAGAACCCTAATCTTTAATACACTAAAACCCTAAACCCTAAAACTAAATATTAAACCCTAAAATTCTAAACCCTAAAACCTAAAACAAAAACCCTAAAAGCTAAAACCTAAAACCCTTAACTTGAATACAATAAAACCTTAAACCCTAAAACCTAAAATTAAACCCTAAAACTAAGCATATAACCAAAAAAATCAAAACCCTAAAATTGAAAACAAAAACCTTAAACCATAAACCCTAAAAACTAAATCTAAAACCCTAAACTTTAATACACTAAACCCTAAATCCTAATTCTCTAAACACTAAAACATAAAAACAAAACCCTAAACCCTAAAAAGAAAAACCCTAATCTTTAATACACTAAAACCTTAAACCCTAAAACTAAAATTTTAAACCCTAAAACCTAAAACAAAAACCCTAACCCCAAAAAACTATAACCCTAAACTTGAATACATCAAAACCCTAAACACTAAAAACTAAAACCTAATACACTAAACTAAAATCAATAAAACCCTAAACCCTAAAACCAAAAACCAAGACACTAAACCCTAAATCCTAAAAACTAAATCATAAACCCTAAATTTTAATACACTAAATCCTTAGTCCCAATAATCTAAACACAAAAACCTAAAAACAAAGCCCTAAACCCTAAAAACTAAAACCCTAATCTTTAATACAGTAAAACCCTAAACCCTAAAACTAAACATTAAACCCTAATATTCTAAACCCTAAAACCTAAAACAAAAACCCTAAAAACTAAAACCTAAAACCCTAAACCTTAAAATTAAACCCTAAAACTAAGCATATAACCGAAAAACTCAAAACCCTAAAATTTAAAAAAAACCTAAACACTAAACCCTAAAAACTAAATCTAAAACCGTAAACTTTAATACACTAAAACCTAAATCCTAATACTCTAAACACTAAAACCTAAAAACAAAACCCTAAACCCTAAAAACTAGAACCCTAACCTTTAATACACTAAAACCCTAAACCCTAAAACTAAATATTAAACCCTAAAATTCTAAACCCTAAAACCTAAAACAAAAACCGTAAAAACTAAAACCTAAAACCCTAAATCCTAATTCTCTAAACACTAAAACATAAAAACGAAACCCTAAACCCTAAAAACAAAAACCCTAATCTTTAATACACTAAAAACCTAAACCATAAAACTAAAATTTTAAACCCTAAAACCTAAAACAAAAACCCTAAACCCAAAAAATTATAACCCTAAACTTGAATACACTAAAACCCTAAACCCTAAAAGTAAACATTAAACCCTAATATTCTAAACCCTAAAACCTAAAACAATAACCCTAAAAACTAAAACCCTAATCTTGAATACACTAAAACCCTAAACCCTAAAACTAAACATTAAACCCTAATATTCTAAACCCTCAAACCTAAAACAAAAACCCTAAAAACTAAAACCTAAAACCCTAAACCTTAAAATTAAACCCTAAAACTAAGCATATAACCGAAAAACTCAAAACCCTAAAATTTAAAAAAAAACTAAACACTAAACCCTAAAAACTAAATCTAAAACTCTAAACTTTAATACACTAAACCCTAAATCCTAATACTCTAAACACTAAAACCTAAAAACAAAACCTTAAACCCTAAAAACTAGAACCCTAATCTTTAATACACTAAAACCCTAAACCCTAAAACTAAATATTAAACCCTAAAATTCTAAACCCTAAAACCTAAAACAAAAACCCTAAAAGCTAAAACCTAAAACCCTTAACTTGAATACAATAAAACCCTAAACCCTAAAACCTAAAATTAAACCCTAAAACTAAGCATATAACCAAAAAAATCAAAACCCTAAAATTGAAAACAAAAACCTTAAACCATAAACCCTAAAACTAAATCTAAAACCCTAAACTTTAATACACTAAACCCTAAATCCTAATTCCCTAAACACTAAAACATAAAAACAAAACCCTAAACCCTAAAAAGAAAAACCCTAATCTTTAATACACTAAAACCTTAAACCCTAAAACTAAAATTTTAAACCCTAAAACCTAAAACAAAAACCCTAACCCCAAAAAACTATAACCCTAAACTTGAATACATCAAAACCCTAAACACTAAAAACTAAAACCTAATACACTAAACTAAAATCAATAAAACCCTAAACCCTAAAACCAAAAACCAAAAACCAAGACCCTAAACCCTAAATCCTAAAAACTAAATCATAAACCCTAAATTTTAATACACTAAATCCTTAGTCTTAATAATCTAAACACTAAAACCTAAAAACAAAACCCTAAACCCTAAAAACTAGAACCCTAACCTTTAATACACTAAAACCCTAAACCCTAAAACTAAATATTAAACCCTAAAACTAAGCATATAACCAAAAAAATCAAAACCCTAAAATTGAAAACAATAACCATAAACCATAAATCCTAAAAACTAAATCTAAGCCCCTAAATCCTAATTCCCTAAACACTAAAACATAAAAACAAAACCCTAAACCCTAAAAAGAAAAACTCTAATCTTTAATACACTAAAACCCTAAACCCTAAAACTAAAATTTTAAACCCTAAAACATAAAACCAAAACCCTAAACCCAAAAAACTATAACCCTAAACTTGAATACATCAAAACCCTAAACACTAAAAACTAAAACCTAATACACTAAACTAAAATCAATAAAACCCTAAACCCTAAAACCTAAAACCAAGACCCTAAACCCTAAATCCTAAAAACTAAATCATAAACCCTAAATTTTTTAATACACTAAATCCTTAGTCCTAATAATCTAAACACTAAAACCTAAAAACAAAGCCCTAAACCCTAAAAACTAAAACCCTAATCTTGAATACACTAAAACCCTAAACCCTAAAACTAAACATTAAACCCTAATATTCTAAACCCTAAAACCTAAAACAAAAACCCTAAAAACTAAAACCTAAAACCCTAAACCTTAAAATTAAACCCTAAAACTAAGCATATAACCGAAAAACTCAAAACCCTAAAATTTAAAAAAAAACTAAACACTAAACCCTAAAAACTAAATCTAAAACCCTAAACTTTAATACACTAAACCCTAAATCCTAATACTCTAAACACTAAAACCTAAAAACAAAACCTTAAACCCTAAAAACTAGAACCCTAATCTTTAATACACTAAAACCCTAAACCCTAAAACTAAATATTAAACCCTAAAATTCTAAACCCTAAAACCTAAAACAAAAACCCTAAAAGCTAAAACCTAAAACCCTTAACTTGAATACAATAAAACCTTAAACCCTAAAACCTAAAATTAAACCCTAAAACTAAGCATATAACCAAAAAAATCAAAACCCTAAAATTGAAAACAAAAACCTTAAACCATAAACCCTAAAAACTAAATCTAAAACCCTAAACTTTAATACACTAAACCCTAAATCCTAATTCTCTAAACACTAAAACATAAAAACAAAACCCTAAACCCTAAAAAGAAAAACCCTAATCTTTAATACACTAAAACCTTAAACCCTAAAACTAAAATTTTAAACCCTAAAACCTAAAACAAAAACCCTAACCCCAAAAAACTATAACCCTAAACTTGAATACATCAAAACCCTAAACACTAAAAACTAAAACCTAATACACTAAACTAAAATCAATAAAACCCTAAACCCTAAAACCAAAAACCAAGACACTAAACACTAAACCCTAAAAACTAAATCTAAAACCGTAAACTTTAATACACTAAAACCTAAATCCTAATACTCTAAACACTAAAACCTAAAAACAAAACCCTAAACCCTAAAAACTAGAACCCTAACCTTTAATACACTAAAACCCTAAACCCTAAAACTAAATATTAAACCCTAAAATTCTAAACCCTAAAACCTAAAACAAAAACCGTAAAAACTAAAACCTAAAACCCTAAATCCTAATTCTCTAAACACTAAAACATAAAAACGAAACCCTAAACCCTAAAAACAAAAACCCTAATCTTTAATACACTAAAAACCTAAACCATAAAACTAAAATTTTAAACCCTAAAACCTAAAACAAAAACCCTAAACCCAAAAAATTATAACCCTAAACTTGAATACACTAAAACCCTAAACCCTAAAAGTAAACATTAAACCCTAATATTCTAAACCCTAAAACCTAAAACAATAACCCTAAAAACTAAAACCCTAATCTTGAATACACTAAAACCCTAAACCCTAAAACTAAACATTAAACCCTAATATTCTAAACCCTCAAACCTAAAACAAAAACCCTAAAAACTAAAACCTAAAACCCTAAACCTTAAAATTAAACCCTAAAACTAAGCATATAACCGAAAAACTCAAAACCCTAAAATTTAAAAAAAAACTAAACACTAAACCCTAAAAACTAAATCTAAAACCCTAAACTTTAATACACTAAACCCTAAATCCTAATACTCTAAACACTAAAACCTAAAAACAAAACCTTAAACCCTAAAAACTAGAACCCTAATCTTTAATACACTAAAACCCTAAACCCTAAAACTAAATATTAAACCCTAAAATTCTAAACCCTAAAACCTAAAACAAAAACCCTAAAAGCTAAAACCTAAAACCCTTAACTTGAATACAATAAAACCTTAAACCCTAAAACCTAAAATTAAACCCTAAAACTAAGCATATAACCAAAAAAATCAAAACCCTAAAATTGAAAACAAAAACCTTAAACCATAAACCCTAAAACTAAATCTAAAACCCTAAACTTTAATACACTAAACCCTAAATCCTAATTCCCTAAACACTAAAACATAAAAACAAAACCCTAAACCCTAAAAAGAAAAACCCTAATCTTTAATACACTAAAACCTTAAACCCTAAAACTAAAATTTTAAACCCTAAAACCTAAAACAAAAACCCTAACCCCAAAAAACTATAACCCTAAACTTGAATACATCAAAACCCTAAACACTAAAAACTAAAACCTAATACACTAAACTAAAATCAATAAAACCCTAAACCCTAAAACCAAAAACCAAAAACCAAGACCCTAAACCCTAAATCCTAAAAACTAAATCATAAACCCTAAATTTTAATACACTAAATCCTTAGTCTTAATAATCTAAACACAAAAACCTAAAAACAAAACCTAAAACCAAAACCCTAAACCCAAAAAATTATAACCCTAAACTTGAATACACTAAAACCCTAAACCCTAAAAGTAAACATTAAACCCTAATATTCTAAACCCTAAAACCTAAAACAATAACCCTAAAAACAAAAACCCTAATCTTGAATACACTAAAACCCTAAACCCTAAAACTAAACATTAAACCCTAATATTCTAAACCCTAAAACCAAAAACAAAAACCCTAAAAACTAAAACCTAAAACCCTAAACCTTAAAATTAAACCCTAAAACTAAGCATATAACCGAAAAACTCAAAACCCTAAAATTTAAAAAAAACCTAAACACTAAACCCTAAAAACTAAATCTAAAACCCTAAACTTTAATACACTAAACCCTAAATCCTAATACTCTAAACACTAAAACCTAAAAACAAAACCCTAAACCCTAAAAACTAGAACCCTAACCTTTAATACACTAAAACCCTAAACCCTAAAACTAAATATTAAACCCTAAAATTCTAAACCCTAAAACCTAAAACAAAAACCGTAAAAACTAAAACCTAAAACCCTAAATCCTAATTCTCTAAACACTAAAACATAAAAACCAAACCCTAAACCCCAAAAACAAAAACCCTAATCTTTAATACACTAAAACCCTAAACCGTAAAACTAAAATTTTAAACCCTAAAACCTAAAACCAAAACCCTAAACCCTAAAAATTATAACCCTAAACTTGAATACACTAAAACCCTAAACCCTAAAAGTAAACATTAAACCCTAATATTCTAAACCCTAAAACCTAAAACAATAACCCTAAAAACTAAAACACTAATCTTGAATACACTAAAACCCTAAACCCTAAAACTAAACATTAAACCCTAATATTCTAAACCCTAAAACCTAAAACAAAAACCCTAAAAACTAAAACCTAAAACCCTAAACCTTAAAATTAAACCCTAAAACTAAGCATATAACCGAAAAACTCAAAACCCTAAAATTTAAAAAAAAACCTAAACACTAAACCCTAAAAACTAAATCTAAAACTCTAAACTTTAATACACTAAACCCTAAATCCTAATACTCTAAACACTAAAACCTAAAAACAAAACCCTAAACCCTAAAAACTAGAACCCTAACCTTTAATACACTAAAACCCTAAACCCTAAAACTAAATATTAAACCCTAAAACTAAGCATATAACCAAAAAAATCAAAACCCTAAAATTGAAAACAATAACCATAAACCATAAATCCTAAAAACTAAATCTAAGCCCCTAAATCCTAATTCCCTAAACACTAAAACATAAAAACAAAACCCTAAACCCTAAAAAGAAAAACTCTAATCTTTAATACACTAAAACCCTAAACCCTAAAACTAAAATTTTAAACCCTAAAACATAAAACCAAAACCCTAAACCCAAAAAACTATAACCCTAAACTTGAATACATCAAAACACTAAACACTAAAAACTAAAACCTAATACACTAAACTAAAATCAATAAAACCCTAAACCCTAAAACCTAAAACCAAGACCCTAAACCCTAAATCCTAAAAACTAAATCATAAACCCTAAATTTTTTAATACACTAAATCCTTAGTCCTAATAATCTAAACACTAAAACCTAAAAACAAAGCCCTAAACCCTAAAAACTAAAACCCTAATCTTGAATACACTAAAACCCTAAACCCTAAAACTAAACATTAAACCCTAATATTCTAAACCCTAAAACCTAAAACAAAAACCCTAAAAACTAAAACCTAAAACCCTAAACCTTAAAATTAAACCCTAAAACTAAGCATATAACCGAAAAACTCAAAACCCTAAAATTTAAAAAAAAACTAAACACTAAACCCTAAAAACTAAATCTAAAACCCTAAACTTTAATACACTAAACCCTAAATCCTAATACTCTAAACACTAAAACCTAAAAACAAAACCTTAAACCCTAAAAACTAGAACCCTAATCTTTAATACACTAAAACCCTAAACCCTAAAACTAAATATTAAACCCTAAAATTCTAAACCCTAAAACCTAAAACAAAAACCCTAAAAGCTAAAACCTAAAACCCTTAACTTGAATACAATAAAACCTTAAACCCTAAAACCTAAAATTAAACCCTAAAACTAAGCATATAACCAAAAAAATCAAAACCCTAAAATTGAAAACAAAAACCTTAAACCATAAACCCTAAAAACTAAATCTAAAACCCTAAACTTTAATACACTAAACCCTAAATCCTAATTCTCTAAACACTAAAACATAAAAACAAAACCCTAAACCCTAAAAAGAAAAACCCTAATCTTTAATACACTAAAACCTTAAACCCTAAAACTAAAATTTTAAACCCTAAAACCTAAAACAAAAACCCTAACCCCAAAAAACTATAACCCTAAACTTGAATACATCAAAACCCTAAACACTAAAAACTAAAACCTAATACACTAAACTAAAATCAATAAAACCCTAAACCCTAAAACCAAAAACCAAGACACTAAACCCTAAATCCTAAAAACTAAATCATAAACCCTAAATTTTAATACACTAAATCCTTAGTCCTAATAATCTAAACACAAAAACCTAAAAACAAAGCCCTAAACCCTAAAAACTAAAACCCTAATCTTTAATACAGTAAAACCCTAAACCCTAAAACTAAACATTAAACCCTAATATTCTAAACCCTAAAACCTAAAACAAAAACCCTAAAAACTAAAACCTAAAACCCTAAACCTTAAAATTAAACCCTAAAACTAAGCATATAACCGAAAAAATCAAAACCCTAAAATTTAAAAAAAAACCTAAACACTAAACCCTAAAAACTAAATCTAAAACCGTAAACTTTAATACACTAAAACCTAAATCCTAATACTCTAAACACTAAAACCTAAAAACAAAACCCTAAACCCTAAAAACTAGAACCCTAACCTTTAATACACTAAAAACCTAAACCCTAAAACTAAATATTAAACCCTAAAATTCTAAACCCTAAAACCTAAAACAAAAACCGTAAAAACTAAAACCTAAAACCCTAAATCCTAATTCTCTAAACACTAAAACATAAAAACGAAACCCTAAACCCTAAAAACAAAAACCCTAATCTTTAATACACTAAAAACCTAAACCATAAAACTAAAATTTTAAACCCTAAAACCTAAAACAAAAACCCTAAACCCAAAAAATTATAACCCTAAACTTGAATACACTAAAACCCTAAACCCTAAAAGTAAACATTAAACCCTAATATTCTAAACCCTAAAACCTAAAACAATAACCATAAAAACTAAAACCCTAATCTTGAATACACTAAAACCCTAAACCCTAAAACTAAACATTAAACCCTAATATTCTAAACCCTCAAACCTAAAACAAAAACCCTAAAAACTAAAACCTAAAACCCTAAACCTTAAAATTAAACCCTAAAACTAAGCATATAACCGAAAAACTCAAAACCCTAAAATTTAAAAAAAAACTAAACACTAAACCCTAAAAACTAAATCTAAAACCCTAAACTTTAATACACTAAACCCTAAATCCTAATACTCTAAACACTAAAACCTAAAAACAAAACCTTAAACCCTAAAAACTAGAACCCTAATCTTTAATACACTAAAACCCTAAACCCTAAAACTAAATATTAAACCCTAAAATTCTAAACCCTAAAACCTAAAACAAAAACCCTAAAAGCTAAAACCTAAAACCCTTAACTTGAATACAATAAAACCTTAAACCCTAAAACCTAAAATTAAACCCTAAAACTAAGCATATAACCAAAAAAATCAAAACCCTAAAATTGAAAACAAAAACCTTAAACCATAAACCCTAAAACTAAATCTAAAACCCTAAACTTTAATACACTAAACCCTAAATCCTAATTCCCTAAACACTAAAACATAAAAACAAAACCCTAAACCCTAAAAATACAAACCCTAATCTTTAATACACTAAAACCTTAAACCCTAAAACTAAAATTTTAAACCCTAAAACCTAAAACAAAAACCCTAACCCCAAAAAACTATAACCCTAAACTTGAATACATCAAAACCCTAAACACTAAAAACTAAAACCTAATACACTAAACTAAAATCAATAAAACCCTAAACCCTAAAACCAAAAACCAAGACACTAAACACTAAACCCTAAAAACTAAATCTAAAACCGTAAACTTTAATACACTAAAACCTAAATCCTAATACTCTAAACACTAAAACCTAAAAACAAAACCCTAAACCCTAAAAACTAGAACCCTAACCTTTAATACACTAAAACCCTAAACCCTAAAACTAAATATTAAACCCTAAAATTCTAAACCCTAAAACCTAAAACAAAAACCGTAAAAACTAAAACCTAAAACCCTAAATCCTAATTCTCTAAACACTAAAACATAAAAACGAAACCCTAAACCCTAAAAACAAAAACCCTAATCTTTAATACACTAAAAACCTAAACCATAAAACTAAAATTTTAAACCCTAAAACCTAAAACCAAAACCCTAAACCCTAAAAATTATAACCCTAAACTTGAATACACTAAAACCCTAAACCCTAAAAGTAAACATTAAACCCTAATATTCTAAACCCTAAAACCTAAAACAATAACCCTAAAAACTAAAACCCTAATCTTGAATACACTAAAACCCTAAACCCTAAAACTAAACATTAAACCCTAATATTCTAAACCCTCAAACCTAAAACAAAAACCCTAAAAACTAAAACCTAAAACCCTAAACCTTAAAATTAAACCCTAAAACTAAGCATATAACCGAAAAACTCAAAACCCTAAAATTTAAAAAAAAACTAAACACTAAACCCTAAAAACTAAATCTAAAACCCTAAACTTTAATACACTAAACCCTAAATCCTAATACTCTAAACACTAAAACCTAAAAACAAAACCTTAAACCCTAAAAACTAGAACCCTAATCTTTAATACACTAAAACCCTAAACCCTAAAACTAAATATTAAACCCTAAAATTCTAAACCCTAAAACCTAAAACAAAAACCCTAAAAGCTAAAACCTAAAACCCTTAACTTGAATACAATAAAACCTTAAACCCTAAAACCTAAAATTAAACCCTAAAACTAAGCATATAACCAAAAAAATCAAAACCCTAAAATTGAAAACAAAAACCTTAAACCATAAACCCTAAAACTAAATCTAAAACCCTAAACTTTAATACACTAAACCCTAAATCCTAATTCCCTAAACACTAAAACATAAAAACAAAACCCTAAACCCTAAAAATACAAACCCTAATCTTTAATACACTAAAACCTTAAACCCTAAAACTAAAATTTTAAACCCTAAAACCTAAAACAAAAACCCTAACCCCAAAAAACTATAACCCTAAACTTGAATACATCAAAACCCTAAACACTAAAAACTAAAACCTAATACACTAAACTAAAATCAATAAAACCCTAAACCCTAAAACCAAAAACCAAAAACCAAGACCCTAAACACTAAATCCTAAAAAATAAATCATAAACCCTAAATTTTAATACACTAAATCCTTAGTCTTAATAATCTAAACACAAAAACCTAAAAACAAAACCTAAAACCAAAACCCTAAACCCAAAAAATTATAACCCTAAACTTGAATACACTAAAACCCTAAACCCTAAAAGTAAACATTAAACCCTAATATTCTAAACCCTAAAACCTAAAACAATAACCCTAAAAACAAAAACCCTAATCTTGAATACACTAAAACCCTAAACCCTAAAACTAAACATTAAACCCTAATATTCTAAACCCTAAAACCAAAAACAAAAACCCTAAAAACTAAAACCTAAAACCCTAAACCTTAAAATTAAACCCTAAAACTAAGCATATAACCGAAAAACTCAAAACCCTAAAATTTAAAAAAAACCTAAACACTAAACCCTAAAAACTAAATCTAAAACCCTAAACTTTAATACACTAAACCCTAAATCCTAATACTCTAAACACTAAAACCTAAAAACAAAACCCTAAACCCTAAAAACTAGAACCCTAACCTTTAATACACTAAAACCCTAAACCCTAAAACTAAATATTAAACCCTAAAATTCTAAACCCTAAAACCTAAAACAAAAACCGTAAAAACTAAAACCTAAAACCCTAAATCCTAATTCTCTAAACACTAAAACATAAAAACCAAACCCTAAACCCCAAAAACAAAAACCCTAATCTTTAATACACTAAAACCCTAAACCGTAAAACTAAAATTTTAAACCCTAAAACCTAAAACCAAAACCCTAAACCCTAAAAATTATAACCCTAAACTTGAATACACTAAAACCCTAAACCCTAAAAGTAAACATTAAACCCTAATATTCTAAACCCTAAAACCTAAAACAATAACCCTAAAAACTAAAACACTAATCTTGAATACACTAAAACCCTAAACCCTAAAACTAAACATTAAACCCTAATATTCTAAACCCTAAAACCTAAAACAAAAACCCTAAAAACTAAAACCTAAAACCCTAAACCTTAAAATTAAACCCTAAAACTAAGCATATAACCGAAAAACTCAAAACCCTAAAATTTAAAAAAAAACCTAAACACTAAACCCTAAAAACTAAATCTAAAACTCTAAACTTTAATACACTAAACCCTAAATCCTAATACTCTAAACACTAAAACCTAAAAACAAAACCCTAAACCCTAAAAACTAGAACCCTAACCTTTAATACACTAAAACCCTAAACCCTAAAACTAAATATTAAACCCTAAAATTCTAAACCCTAAAACCTAAAACAAAAACCGTAAAAACTAAAACCTAAAACCCTAAATCCTATTTCTCTAAACACTAAAACATAAAAATGAAACCCTAAACCCTAAAAACAAAAACCTTAATCTTTAATACACTAAAACCCTAAACCGTAAAACTAAAATTTTAAACCCTAAAACCTAAAACCAAAACCCTAAACCCAAAAAATTATAACCCTAAACTTGAATACACTAAAACCCTAAACCCTAAAATTAAACATTAAACCCTAATATTCTAAACCCTAAAACCTAAAACAATAACCCTAAAAACTAAAACCCTAATCTTGAATACACTAAAACCCTAAACCCTAAAACTAAACATTAAACCCTAATATTCTAAACCCTAAAACCTAAAACAAAAACCCTAAAAACTAAAACCTAAAACCCTAAACCTTAAAATTAAACCCTAAAACTAAGCATATAACCGAAAAACTCAAAACCCTAAAATTTAAAAAAAAACTAAACACTAAAGCCTAAAAACTAAATCTAAAACCCTAAACTTTAATACACTAAACCCTAAATCCTAATACTCTAAACACTAAAACCTAAAAACAAATCCTTAAACCCTAAAAACTAGAACCCCAATCTTTAATACACTAAAACCCTAAACCTTAAAACTAAATATTAACCGTAAAATTCTAAACCCTAAAACCTAAAACAAAAACCCTAAAAGCTAAAACCTAAAACCCTTAACTTGAATACAATAAAACCTTAAACCCTAAAACCTAAAATTAAACCCTAAAACTAAGCATATAACCAAAAAAATCAAAACCCTAAAATTGAAAACAAAAACCTTAAACCATAAACCCTAAAAACTAAATCTAAAACCCTAAACTTTAATACACTAAACCCTAAATCCTAATTCCCTAAACACTAAAACATAAAAACAAAATCCTACACCCTAAAAAGAAAAACTATAATCTTTAATACACTAAAACCCTAAACCCTAAAACTAAAATTTTAAACCCTAAAACCTAAAACCAAAACCCTAAACCCAAAAAACTATAACCCTAAACTTGAATACATCAAAACCCTAAACACTAAAAACTAAAACCTAATACACTAAACTAAAATCAATAAAACCCTAAAACCTAAAACCTAAAACCAAGACCCTAAACCCTAAATCCTAAAAACTAAATCATAAATCTTAAATTTTAATACACTAAATCCTTAGTCCTAATAATCTAAACACTAAAACCTAAAAACAAAGCCCTAAACCCTAAAAACTAAAACCCTAATCTTTAATACAGTAAAACCCTAAACCCTAAAACTAAACTTTAAACCCTAATATTCTAATCCCTAAAACCTAAAACAAAAACCCTAAAAACTAAAACCTAAAACCCTAAACATTAAAATTAAACCCTAAAACTAAGCATATAATCGAAACACTCAAAACCCTAAAATTTAAAAAAAAAACTAAACACTAAACCCTAAAAACTAAATCTAAAACCCTAATCTTTAATACACTAAACCCTAAATCCTAATACTCTAAACACTAAAACCTAAAAACAAAACCTTAAACCCTAAAAACTAGAACCCTAATCTTTAATACACTAAAACCCTAAACCCTAAAACTAAATATTAAACCCTAAAATTCTAAACCCTAAAACCTAAAACAAAACCCTAAAAGCTAAAACCTAAAACCCTTAACTTGAATACAATAAAACCTTAAACCCTAAAACCTAAAATTAAACCCTAAAACTAAGCATATAACCAAAAAAATCAAAACCCTAAAATTGAAAACAAAAACCATAAACCATAAACCCTAAAAACTAAATCTAAGCCCCTAAATCCTAATTCCCTAAACACTAAAACATAAAAACAAAACCCTAAACCCTAAAAAGAAAAACTCTAATCTTTAATACACTAAAACCCTAAACCCTAAAACTAAAATTTTAAACCCTAAAACATAAAACCAAAACCCTAAACCCAAAAAACTATAACCCTAAACTTGAATACATCAAAACCCTAAACACTAAAAACTAAAACCTAATACACTAAACTAAAATCAATAAAACCCTAAACCCTAAAACCTAAAACCAAGACCCTAAACCCTAAATCCTAAAAACTAAATCATAAACCCTAAATTTTTTAATACACTAAATCCTAAGTCCTAATAATCTAAACACTAAAACCTAAAAACAAAGCCCTAAACCCTAAAAACTAAAACCCTAATCTTTAATACAGTAAAACCCTAAACCCTAAAACTAAACATTAAACCCTAATATTCTAAACCCTAAAACCTAAAACAAAAACCCTAAAAACTAAAACCTAAAACCCTAAACCTTAAAATTAAACCCTAAAACTAAGCATATAACCGAAAAACTCAAAACCCCTAAAATTTAAAAAAAAACCTAAACACTAAACCCTAAAAGCTAAATCTAAAACCCTAAACTTTAATACACTAAACTCTAAATCCTAATACTCTAAACACTAAAACCTAAAAACAAAACCTTAAACCCTAAAAACTAGAACCCTAATCTTTAATACACTAAAACCCTAAACCCTAAAACTAAATATTAAACCACCGCGAACCTCACTCATGACCGGAGCCCGACCAAAGTAGCCGCCGTGGGATAAACCCACGACAAACCCTAGCCGAGCCCCGCGAGGGGCTCGCGATCGCGGTTGCGCGATCGTCGGGATGCCATGCATCCCCGGGGCTGCTCAAAGCAGCCCCCCGGCGGTGAGGCCGGTGACTCACCACCACCGCCGGTCGAGGAGGGCGGTCTGCCCAGCAGACCCGCCGCGGCTGCCCAGCCATCGACCCTACGGGGTTCGATCGCTCGCCCCAGCGTCTAGCCGGGGCGCCTCTTGCACGCGCCGCCAGGAGCGGCGGGGTTCCGCCACGGCACCAGCCTGTGGCACCCCGCGATCGACGTGAAGTCGATCGCATGCCCCGGCGTCCAGCCGGGGCTTCTCCCATATACGCCGGCGATCGAACCCTAGGGTTTCGATCGCCACCCTCGGCCCAGGCGAGGTCTTTGCCGCGTGCATGCGCACGACCCCACGGGGATCCGAACCGCCGCGGTCCGGTGGTTCGATCACCACCGTCGGTTCATCCTCGTTCTGAGGTTCGTTCGTTTCTCGGATCTTCGTTCACATGTGATGCAGCCCCAGAGTCGTCCATGATACAAGACCCGGTGCATGTTCCAGCTGGACCAGTGACGCGCTCGAGAGCCAAGAAGTTCAAGGCAAGCTTGATGTCGATGATCCAAGAAGTATGGGCGCAAGAGCTATTGAAGAAACCCATCGGGGATGTGGAGAAGCCAAGCCTTATCAACCTGATTGCGTACGAGGAGGCCGAACCAACGGATGGTGAGGAGTTTCAAGCTAGAACCATGAAGAAGAAGCTGGAACGGGGGTCAGACGTGAGCCGAGGACGAGCCGAGGAAGTCAGCTACGAAGTTGGCTTGGTGTCGGACGACACCAATACCTGTCGGACGACAGAGGACCAAAGATCGACCTTCTGCGGAACACGAGGCTCAACCCGAGGTGAAATCCGAAGTTCGGGTTTGATGTCGGACGACACCTCTTGGCTGTCGTACGACATGTAGTGTAAAAGAGGAGGACGGTACAGACGGGATTCGCAGGATGCGCCTGCGAACGACGAAGATTTGTCGGACGACAGGATTTCCTGTCGGACGACAAGAGGATGTCGGACGACACATATTCCTGTCGTCCGACATGAGACCTGATTCTTTATGGAAATAGCGTTTTCGCGATTTCAAGAATTTATTCCGTATTTTCCTTTTGTTTTGTGACTTTTTAGGTCAGCCTATATAAAGGCTATGAACCCCATTATTTTAGAACACAACTTTGAAGATTAATAAAATATTTCGTGAGTTTATTCTCCCTTCTTTTCGTTCTCTTTCGATTGTGCCAAAAGAGTTCAACCCGACGAATCAACGAAGCCCACATACTTCGTTCGTGTGTCTTCATCATCGCCAAGTAGCTGCGTCAATTCCGTTTTGGGGGTTAGGTTTTTCAATCTAATCAATTCAACGAATTAGGTTCAGAAGTTTGGGGATTTTCCATCTATCCAGGTACGTATCAACATGCATATACGAATTAATTAAAATCATCGTGGGGTTTCGTGATTTTACCTTTGTTCTCGTTGTACGGAGAAACGAGATCTTTTGATAACCTTGAGATCTTCCCACGTATTCCTTGCACTAGCTCGAACGTCGGGTGGGCGACGATCTTCCGAACTCCATGGATCTCCTTCTCTTTCTTTCTCTCTCTAGAATTGTGATCTTCAAGTTATGAGAATAGAGAAGACCATGTAGTGCTTTTATAGGCTACGTAGGGGATCTTAAGGAGGTGGAATATTTGGCTTCCAATAGAATTAATTAAATTGAGCCCAAGCCAAGTCTATTAATTAATCTATTAATTATATTTATTTTCCACTATATAAATATAATTGCACTCCCAATATTATACCATATTATATCAAATAATATTATCTCTCCGGTAGTATTATTTATTCCGTGCGTTTAAGATATAAATGTCTTTGAATAAATTTAAATTAATTGCGTAATTAATTTATTCATCTCTTGTATCCGAGACTAGTACCATTCAACCTTAATTATTATGCGGAACAAATTCACCTGCAGGGTTTACATAATAATTCCTTATGAACTCATCTCGGGGACATTATCAACCCTTATCGGGACACACTTTCCCGTCAAGAATTCCCGGCATGTCATTCATAAAATACAGTGACCCAATTTTACCGGTAATCGACTGGTTATTCTAATCAGTCAATTTCTTTGGAAAATCAAAGTCACTAATATTAAATGTACACACCCGCAATAGTATCAGGGATTAAGAATAAAATACACTAAGATTTAAATCGATTATCTAAGGCAATCCTAATCGATAAATCTCAAGCGATCCGCCCAATACACCAAATGTACAAGTATGATAAAATAATTAAGACAAATTATTTTCTCTTTCATACAACGACTATACCGATGGATTGGTCCTTATCCATCTAGGTCGTGAGCAACTGTTCGATTATATACGAGTAACCGATACTATGATCTTTCGTGTGACGACGCACACCATACTAACTGTTGGAAATCGACTACCCGGGATGCGTTCGTTCGATCACTCGAACATCCGAACGATCCCTAGTCGACCTCCAGGTCCGTTACTCCGTTCACGTGCCATCCCGTATCCCGATTCACGCCCAGCCATTGCCCCGAAGGACAACCGCGCGAACCAAAACAGGCTGCCCGAAAAACAGGGAAACGGCGACCGCCGTTTGCCCTCCTGCGACCGCCGTTTGTCCGCGAACAGCAACGCGACGTTGCTGTTCCGGGCTCGTTTCCGGGTCGTTTTTCCTCATCCGACTACCGATCCGAAGGTCCTAGAACCCCCAGTAGTCGAGGAATACGATCCAAGACCCCGGAACCCGATCTACGTTCAAAGTATGATCAACGAATAAATGAGATCGAATAAATGCGGAATTATGTTCGATCTCATACCTTTGTCGCGTGATTCGAAGGAGCCGAATTGTTGAGACCTTAGACGTTTCTAGCGTATGCCTCTTCCCGATTCCAGCCGTTGTGTGGGCAACGATCTGCTGGATTCTCCTTTTCTGCTCTCTCTTCTCAAAACCAGCGCAAGAATAATTTTTCTTTCTCAGAAATATAATTGCGCTAAGCAATTAATTTCATCAGAAAAAAATAACTGCGTTAACTCTTTTATTTAAACAGAGAAAAATATAATTGCGCTAAGCATTTTAATTTCTCTGCTGAAATAATAGTTGCGGCGTTTCTTAGGTTTTTGAGAGGGCAAGGGGGGGGGGGGGGGTTAAATAGAGTTACACTAGGGACCTCTTAGGTAAATAAATCCCGGGCTAAATTGCAATTTAATTAAACCGGTGTCCTTAAAAGAAAACCTTTAATTAAATTCCACAATTTTATTTATAATTAATTCCACTATAAAATTATAATTGAATTCCCGAAATTAATTTAATATTATATCAACAATAATATTTCCGCCGAAATTACATATACGACTTTCCCCGTGTTTAAGATATCGAACGTCCACGAATTTATTTAATCACTAATAATTAAATTAATTCGTTTCTTATTATCCGAGACTAGTACCACTCATCCTTATTATCATGTGGAACGAATCCACCTGCAGGGTTTACATGATAAACTTTATGAGCTCATCTCGGGGACGTCATCAACCCGATAAACGGGAAACGGTTTCCTGTCTATAATCTATAGCATGCCGTGCGTACAATTACGATCCCCAATTTACCGAGAATCTCGACCAATCATTTAGTCTCACTCATTGGCATATTAAAGAACCGAGAATTGGACACACGCACCTATAATTATATAGGGATTAAGAATTTGTATATCCGTAATTTCTGAGGTCTAGTTCGATTACTGCGATTAGTATAAATCGAACGCCCTCCCGTGGTCCTGCTCAATACACCAAGTGTACGAGTGTAAAATGATAGTCAAGACCGACTATCTACCAGTCACACTACGACGTACCGATGGATTGTCCCTGTCCATCTAAGTCGTGAGCTACTGTTCGATAGTATACGAGTAACCGACAGTATGATCTTCCGCGTGTCTCCTCACGCCATACTGTCTTTTACGTATAACAAAGACCCAGTATGGTCACATAACAAAGAGAATTTATTTCTTGTTGCTTGAGAGGACAATTAAAACACCCAGTGTCCAGACTGCTTGCAACGGAAGCACTTGCCCCTTGGGCTTGCTTGTCCCATTCCGTGGTCCAGATATATTAGGCCCACTGGGTTTCCGTATTTGCTTCTTCTTCCTTTTGCCGCCCGAAGGCCTAGGAAGAGCCAATTTCTCTGCCACAAGTGTTTTGAGAGCCCTTAAAGATTCCCTCAGCCGCTTGAAGTTCAAAAACCTTCTCGGCAGAGACTGGAGAACAATATCAACTTGGGTTACCCCATTGATAATTTCTCCCAGAATCTCTATCTCATTATGATAGCCCATCATTCTAAAAACGTGATCCCTCACGGGCGTTCTTTCCGAGATGATGGCCGTCATGAGTTGCCTCATTTCACTTTGCCCGGCTGTCCTGTCCTGATACCCAAAAACTTCTTGAGGTTAAGCATCATATCATAGGTAATGGTCATGGCATGATCCTGATGTCGCAGCACTTTTGACATGAAAGTCATAATGTTGCTCCGCGTCATCTCATTAGCCTTGAACCATTTCCAACGTGCTTCCTTTCCACAGTAGTGGAAGCATCATTTGGTTCAGCAGGTCAATTGACTTGGAGTACATATTTGTACTCCTCTGCAGTTAGGACAATGTCTAAGTTACCTCTCTTATCCATACAAACAGGGTTAGTGAGTTTGTTGACTTTTAATGGGAATAATACCATATAAAACAAACAATGAGTTTAATTCGATATCATTTCCCTCAAGTGATATCATTAAACTACCAATCATTTCCAAAATCCCATCAGACATAGCAAGCCACGTTCTTGTGGACGTTTACCAGTCCAAATGATTTTATGATTGGATTTCACTTCGGTCGTACATCATTATAGCAGTGACTCCAAAGGGGAGAATACTATAAAGCGTACCTAAGTGTATACCATTTCTCAGTACTAAGTCCACCGCTCGGGAACTACATGCCCACCGCAAGCCACGTTCATGTGGGCGTTTACGTTGACATGCGGTCCTCCACGACTTTCTATAACTGTCGAGCCTCAATTAATCCCAAAGTTCCGTTCCCATCTAGCAAGCCACGTTAGTGTGGACGTTTACTAAAACGAACAACTTTATTAATTGAATCCCATTTATTTAAATGTCATAGAGTCTCAATTAACCCAAAGTACCGTTTCCATTTAGCAAGCCACGTTAGTGTGGACGTTTACTAAACAAACAACTTTATTTCCACTTATACTGTATTCTAAACAAGTGTGGACTTTATCCGTTCAAAACAGAGAATAAAGACCGCGGGATTGTTTCCAATCCCTCTCCCACTTAGTTTTTTACGATAGGGATAACATGCACAAATAAGTAAAGCACAATAAAAGCACGTAAACACACAATAAGCATTTAACGTGATCCCAATTATTATGGCCTTTAAATATCTTCGATGCACGTCTTCTCGGATCTTCGTCTCGTTGCTCGTCTCGGTCTCGATCCACCACCGACTCGTCTAAGTGCCAAGAGACGAACCCCTCCCACTGGAGTATCATCCCAGGCCTCGACGAGCGATCCGTGGTGTCCGTCGAACCCCCGCGGCGCTGCTGCCCAAGATCCAGCGAAACGGCGACCGCCGTTTAAGAAACGGCGACCGCCGTTTGCCCTTCAGCAGCTCGCGGATTCGACTTCTCGACCCTCGTTCGTCCGGCCTCCGATCTTCTCTCGATCCACCAAGTAGCAGTAACATTACAAGGTAAAACATACTACTTCCGGCATCGATCCTATACAGGTTGATCGATCCTATACATCCGGATAAAAACGAAAAACGAAATAGAAAACCTAAACGACTCAACCCGTCGTTTTAACTATTACATTCAAGCAACGATAAAAACCAAAAGATCTCGACAACCCCGAGAGTTTAACAAACCACAACATACAATTCATAAACATATGACCATAATAATCGGGTTAACCTGCAAAACAATTCTCGCAAAACATACAAAGAACGTACAAAACCGGCTCTGATACCAATTGTTGGAAATCGACTACCCGGGATGCGTTCGTTCGATCACTCGAACATCCGAACGATCCCTAGTCGACCTCCAGGTCCGTTACTCCGTTCACGTGCCATCCCGTATCCCGATTCACGCCCAGCCATTGCCCCGAAGGACAACCGCGCGAACCAAAACAGGCTGCCCGAAAAACAGGGAAACGGCGACCGCCGTTTGCCCTCCTGCGACCGCCGTTTGTCCGCGAACAGCAACGCGACGTTGCTGTTCCGGGCTCGTTTCCGGGTCGTTTTTCCTCATCCGACTACCGATCCGAAGGTCCTAGAACCCCCAGTAGTCGAGGAATACGATCCAAGACCCCGGAACCCGATCTACGTTCAAAGTATGATCAACGAATAAATGAGATCGAATAAATGCGGAATTATGTTCGATCTCATACCTTTGTCGCGTGATTCGAAGGAGCCGAATTGTTGAGACCTTAGACGTTTCTAGCGTATGCCTCTTCCCGATTCCAGCCGTTGTGTGGGCAACGATCTGCTGGATTCTCCTTTTCTGCTCTCTCTTCTCAAAACCAGCGCAAGAATAATTTTTCTTTCTCAGAAATATAATTGCGCTAAACAATTAATTTCATCAGAAAAAAATAACTGCGTTAACTCTTTTATTTAAACAGAGAAAAATATAATTGCGCTAAGCATTTTAATTTATCTGCTGAAATAATAGTTGCGGCGTTTCTTAGGTTTTTGAGAGGGCAAGGGGGGGGGGGGTTTAAATAGAGTTACACTATGGACCTCTTAGGTAAATAAATCCCGGGCTAAATTGCAATTTAATTAAACCGGTGTCCTTAAAAGAAAACCTTTAATTAAATTCCACAATTTTATTTATAATTAATTCCACTATAAAATTATAATTGAATTCCCAAAATTAATTTAATATTATATCAACAATAATATTTCCGCCGAAATTACATATACGACTTTCCCCGTGTTTAAGATATCGAACGTCCACGAATTTATTTAATTACTAATAATTAAATTAATTCGTTTCTTATTATCCGAGACTAGTACCACTCATCCTTATTATCATGTGGAACGAATCCACCTGCAGGGTTTACATGATAAACTTTATGAGCTCATCTCGGGGACGTCATCAACCCGATAAACGGGACACGGTTTCCTGTCTATAATCTATAGCATGCCGTGCGTACAATTACGATCCCCAATTTACCGAGAATCTCGACTAATCATTTAGTCTCACTCATTGGCATATTAAAGAACCGAGAATTGGACACACGCACCTATAATTATATAGGGATTAAGAATTCTTATATCCGTAATTTCTGAGGTCTAGTTCGATTACTGCGATTAGTATAAATCGAACGCCCTCCCGTGGTCCTGCTCAATACACCAAGTGTACGAGTGTAACATGATAGTTAAGACCGACTATCTACCAGTCACACTACGACGTACCGATGGATTGTCCCTGTCCATCTAAGTCGTGAGCTACTGTTCGATAGTATACGAGTAACCGACAGTATGATCTTCCGCGTGTCTCCTCACGCCATACTGTCTACAACGTATACATCAAGGACTATTGCATTAAATGCAACCATGCTTGAATCATATCTCGAATTAAGGTATAGATAAGGAGTTCCGTATTTGCACTAAACTAGACATTTAGAATACAACTCCATCACTAACTACAACGTATATAATCTAGGACTATAATTTGCATATATTTAATTACAAATAATTAAACGCAAACAATTGTTTATTTATTTAAATAGATTAGTGGCAATGGATCGAGAGTTAATATCACTTAAATCTAGACATTAAGTATACAACTCCAACATTTGGTCGGGTCCCGGTCCACGTGGACTCGTGATTTCTCTGGCGATCAGGATTTTATTCGGGGTTGTCAAGTTCTGCAATTTCTGACTATGAACTAATCATGATAGGTTGGTTTTATAGGTTTAGAGAATGACTATGAACTAACTTTTTTTGATACTTAAGGAGAATAAACTCACTGGCCCCAATTATATTGATTAGAAGAGGAATCTGGACATTGTCCTGACTGCGGAGGAGTACAAGTTTGTACTCCAGGATACGTGCCCTGCTGAGCCCACGAATGTCTCAACTGATGAGGAGAGAGCAGAATTTAGAAGGTGGAAAAAGGCTGATGAAATGGCTAGGTGTTATATTTTGGCTTCTATGTGAAATGTACTCGAACACCAACATGAGTCGATGGAAACCGCCTATGATATATGATGCTTAACCTCAGGGAGAAGTTTGGACATCAAGATCGTGCGTCTAGGCAAGATGAACGGCCGTTGGGGAGCACGTTCTTAAGGTGATGGGTTTGTTGAACGAGTTGGAGCTCCGAGGAGCTACGATTGATGCTGAAACGCAAATAGATATCATACTCCAGTCTCTGGCCCCTGGTTTTGAGCAGTTCCATATGAGATATAATATGGGTAAACTGAATTATACTCTGGCGGAACTCTTGACTGAACTAAAGGCGGCCGAGGGGATCTACAAGAAGGGTTAGTCTCTAGCACTTGTAGCTACCAAGTCCAAGAGCTTTAAGCACACTGGAGGTAAAGGGAAGAAGAAGCAAGCTTGGAAACCCCGTAGTCCTAAGAGAACTTGACCACGTGAAGGGACCAGCAAGCCTAAGGGCAAGTGCTTCCGATGGAAGAAGTCTGGACATTGGAAGTCTGATTGTCCTCTCATCAGACAAGGTACGAAATCTTCCTTAGTCATTCAAACATAGTCAGCGGTATTATCTACCAGTAACCTGGTGTGTAGATATAGAACCACTGACGGAGGCTTAGATAAGAAGAGATCGTCGTCTACGTGGGCAATGTTGTGAATTAGAAATAATTCTACATTGAATATTTTATACTTGTGGATTCTTATGCTAAGTCATATTTACTTAAATAAAATTCAAATGTTGACTACTGATAGTTAATTAGTGAAAGAGAGGACCTTCCAACCTAAAGATTCCATATGAAAGTAAAACATGACTGAGCAATCCTATATGGATATAGGATATAAGAACCAGACAAGTATTATAATCGATTCACTCTAATGTATGCAGACCTATGGAAGGTACGAGTACTTCAAATTTGATTACTCGAAAAATGGATTAGCATACCTGATGCGCCACAAAAGTAAAGTGTTTTAACAAGTCAATGGACACAAAGCTATTGTGGAGAACCTTCAAGGTATATTCGTTAAAGGCCTGCGATCTGATCGCGGAGGCAAGTATCTAAGAAATACAAGGCATACTGATCAGAGATAGGGATTAAATCCCAAATTACTACACCATACTTTTAGTGGAAATGGCGAGTCGAAAATAAGAAACAAGATCTCTTATGGAGTATTGATAAGTTATTCGGACCAACCTAGGTTCCAGAGATATTCCTTGATAAACAACGACTCAAGTATGAGGTTGTAGGATATCCTAGAAGAACGAATATTGTGTGTTCTATAGTACTATGAACCGGAAGGTCGTTTAGTTCTAATGATCGGTTCTTAGAGAAAGACTATGTGATGGACTACAAGCCCAAAGTGACATAACGTTTGAGAGAGAATGAGTAGTACTTAGAACCAGCCGAACCGAGTAGCAGTACACCACAACTGCACCTACGGTTATTACTGTTAATACACGGGAATGTCGTTGTAGTGGGAGGTTGTTAGACAACCGAAGATATTCATAAAAACTAGTTGAGTCTTAGGACTTAGGGTTTTAGATTTAGTTTTTAGAATTTATTTTGTGTTTAAATCTGACTTTTAGGATTTAGGGTTTTAGTATATTCAAGTTTATGGTTTTAGGTTTTAATTTTTAGAGATTAATGTTAAGTTTTAGGGTTTAGGATTTTTGTTTTAAGTTTTACGGTTTAGAGTTTTCGGGTTTAATGATTAGTTTTAGGGTTTAATTTTAGGGTTTAGAATTTTAGTGTATTCAAGTTTTGAGTTTTAGGTTTTAATTTTTTGGGTTTTTGTTTTACGTTTTAGGATTTAGTTTTAGGGTTTAATTTTAGAGTTTAGGGTTAAGGGTTTAGTGTTAAGGTTTTAGTGTATTTATGTTTAGGGTTTTAGTTTTTAGGGTTTAGTTTTTAGATTTTTAGGATTTAGGTTTTAAGATTTAGGTTTTAGTGTTATGGTTTTAGTATATTAAAGTTAAAGGTTTTAGATTTTACTTTTTAGGTTTATGGTTTAGGGTTTTGTTTTTAGGGTTTATGGTTTAAGGTTTTGGTTTGAGGTTTTAGGGTTTAGAGTTTTTGGGTTTAATGTTTAATTTTAGAGTTTAATTTTAAGGTTTAGGATATTAATGTATTTAAGAATAGGATTTTAGGTTTTAATTTTTATCGGTTAGGGTTTTAGGTATTAGGCTTTAGTTTTTAGGGTTTATGATTTTGGTTTTAGATTTAGGATTTAGAAATTTAGGGATTAATGTTAGTTTTAGGGTATTAAAAATTTAGGGTTTTAGTTTTTAAAGTTTGAGGTTTTGTTTTTATGTTTTAGTGTTTTATCGTTTAGGGTTTATGGTTTTACTTTTTAGGGTTTAAGGTTTTGTTTTTATGTTTTAGTGCTTAGAGTATTAGGATTTAAAGTTTAGGGTTTTAGTTTTAATTTTTAGGTTTTAGTGTTTTGGTTTTAGGATTTAGAGTTTTGGGCTTGAATGCTTAGTTTTAAGTTTTAAGGTTTAATTTTAGAATTTATGATTTTAATGTATTCAAGTTTAGGGTGTTATGTTTTAATTTTTATTATTTAGGTTTTAGTTTTTATCATTTAGTGTTTTAGGTCTTAATTTTTATTCATACCTTATGAACATCAATAGCTCGGAGCAACTCGTCCCTGTAAGGATAGATTGGAAGTGTCTTTCTATCACTCTGAAAATTGAGAAGGCCAACAAAAATGTCAAGTCCATATTATAAAATTAAATCAAAACATAAGTCACTAACTAAAAACGAAAAAGGTATTTTATATCCAAAACTTATACTTCCTTATACTTCTTTAAAATGCAAAAAATGTAGTTCAAATGCATTCAAACATGTTAATCAATTTCAAAATAATTAATTACTTGATCAATAACATGGTTGTGTTTTCCTGTGGATATCTATTAGCAAGTTCAAACGGTTTAAAAAAGCAACTCACCTGTAGCTTTTCAAATACTGTTTTGGCAGCAGATGCATCTGCTGATTCCCCAAATATCTCTTCATCAAACTGCAGAACAAATTGAAGCAAGATATATCAAAAGGCATGTTACAGACTTCATATTGTGTTACGAATATTTGATAATACTAACATTAACACCATCCATAACTGTTGCTATTATGAACTCTATTTGATCTTCAAACACAAACCTACACAAGGAAATAAATTACAAAGTTATAATAGAAGATAGAGCACCCAAGTTTCTCAACTCCCTTTTGATGTGAATAAACAGCCCCAATAGATTGTAATATAGTTGAAAATACGTATGATCTAAATGTGAAAAGCATCAAGAATAAGTGTAAATGTATAAGCAACTTTTTCGGTACAATTCCAATTAACATGGACAAAAAATTAGAATAATAATACACATCGTGTTTGTAGCACTACAGGCATTTCAAAGTCAGTATAAATTAGAATGCAGAGGAGACATAAGTAGAAATACAAACATTTAAAAGGAATACATCTTGCATACATCACTTATTTAACCACACAAATTAGTCTTTGCCATTGTAGGGCTTAGGCCATAATGACAAGAAATCGTATCACTCAAACATCATTAGCAGCAATCCAAACAAGTATAAGTTAAATAAATAGTGCACACCTCATGACCAAGTTTTACTCCCAATTCTTGAGAAACTCGAGCATCAACTCGGCGTGGCTGGGTACATCCTATCTGATTACCACAGGCATTATAATTATTAGTATGTTAAGTTCCATTTGAATCCAAATAGAAAGGCTTCACAACTTTAAAATTTAAATTAATTTTATAAAATGAAGCAATCAGATCATCTATCACATCAAGCAGTGTCAACTTCAAAAAATAGGTTCAGATTCCTAAAAGCATCGAACAATGATATGCAGAAAGTGAAGGTATTACTGTACGAGCACTAGAATCATTGAGAAAGTGCAAGAATATTGTCACAAAATACTGGGTCATGTATCGTATAGTCCCACACAAGCCTTTTAGACTTTTTCAAAGAACGAATGAAGTATGACAAACTAAAAAAAACTTTTGTATTATTGGACAAACTTGATTCCAAAAGCAAATAAAGTGTGAGAACACTCTCTACAAGATGATATATTAATTGCATTGTTCTTATGCTTATCAAATGTTTGATGAAACAAGTTCGTAGAGATTGAAAATACGTATGATCTAAATGTGAAAAGACTATATACAGAAATAGTCAAGTACCTCGCACTGGAGCCTGTGAGGAGTGACGGGAGAATGCAGTTGTTTTGTCTTTCATTGGTCTGATCGCTCTTGCCCGGGTAATAGAATGAGCATAAAAGCTATGGAGGCCCATTGCATTGTGTTCAGGCAAGATGAATAGAATTTATTTTAACTAAATAAGAGTTAGAATCAATAAGTTGAAAGAAACTCGGAGAGGTTTGTGCAAGTGAAGGAGTACGAAGAAGTATGGCCCATAGGGATCCAACTAGACCTATTTTGGAAAGGTTCTTTGATGAAGAACTAGCGTCAATGTCACGAACACGATAGGAGATCACATGCTCTTACCTTTTCGCGGGCATGGAGAGAAGGCCAAAAGTTCCGGTCTAAGTTAGTGGCTGAGCTAGCCTGCATGATTCTGAGAACGGATAGCAGGGGACTGACCAAAGCATCCAAAATAAGTGTAAATGTATAAGCAACTTTTTCGGTACAATTCCAATAAACATGGGCAAACAATTAGAATAATAACACACATCGTGTTTGTAGCACTACAGGCAACTGAAAGTCAATATAAATTAGAGTGCAGAGGCGACATAAGTAGAAATACAAACATTTAAAAGGAACTACATCTTGCATACATCACTTATTTAACCACACAAATTAGTCTTTGCCATTGTAGGGTTTTAGGCCATAATGACAAGAAATTGTATCACTCAAACATCATTAGCAGCAATCCAAACAAATATAAGTTAAATAAATTGTGCACACCTCATGACCAAGTTTTACTCCCAATTCTTGAGAAACTCGAGCATCAACTCGGCGTGGCTGGGTACATCCAATCTGATCACCACAGGCATTAAAATTATTAGTATCTTAAGTTCCATTTGAATCAAAATAGAAAGGCTTCACAACTTTAAAATTTAAATTAATTTTATAAAATGAAGCAATCAGATCATCTATCACATCAAGCAGTGTCAACTTCAAAAAATAGGTTCAGATTCCTAAAAACATCTAACAATGATATGCAGAAAGTGAAGGTATTACTGTATGAGCACTAGAAGCATTGAGAAAGTGCAAGAATATTGTCACAAAATACTGGGTCATGTATCGTATAGCCCCACACAAGCCTTTTAGACTTTTTCAAAGAACGAATGAAGTATGACAAACTAAAAAAAACTTTTGTAAGTGAACATGCCCTTGTACCTTTCCTCGTGCAGTATACCCTGCCTCATGTAGATACTGAGGTATCTGGGTCGTTTTTCCAGACCCCGTCTCTCCAACAATAACAAGAACCTGTAATACAAATAATCCAACAGTAATGTCACTGTGATGATAGGTCATTTGACATAATAAACACATAAAACTTGCATAGATTTGGATTAGTTTATCTTGCTCAATTGGGTTTCTATTGAGGACTTACATAGACCGTTCTTTTCATGATTCAAGTGTAAATTAAAGATAAATCGTAAGGTATACTGCACTAAGATAAAAAAGGTTGAATAGCTAGCTAGACTAAGTCTGAAAATAAAATTAGAAAATTAAAGCTACAATTTAAAATAATTACAATAAAGGTTGATTGATCTAATTTGTGTTAAACGGCGATCATGTGATACTTTTCCGATCAAACCAAAAAAGAAATATTCATACCTGATAAACATCAATAGCTCGGAGCAACTCGGAGCAACTCGTCCCTGTAAGGATAGATTGGAAGTGTCTTTCTATCACTCCTGAAAATTGAGAAGGCCAACAAAAATGGCAAGTCCATATTATAAAATTAAATAAAACATAAGTTACTAACTAAAAACGAAAAAGGTATTTTAAATCCAAAACTAATACTTCCTTATACTTCTTTAAAATGCAAAAAATGTAGTTCAAATGCATTCAAACATGTTAATCAATTTCACAAAATTTCATGACTTGATCAATAACATGGCTGTGTTTTCCTGTGGGTATCTATTAGCAAGTTCAAACGATTTACAAAAGCAACTCACCTGTAGCTTTTCAAATACTGTTTTGGCAGCAGATACCTCTGCTGATTCCCCAGATATCTCTTGATCAAACTGTTGAACAAATTGAAGCAAGATTTATCAAAAGGCGTGTTAGTAATACTTTGAACAGACTTCATATTGTGTTACGAATATTTGATAATACTAACATTAACACCATCCATAACTGTTGCCATTATGAAATCTATTTGATCTTCAAACACAAACCTACACAAGGAAATAAATTACAAAGTTATAATAGAAGATCGAGCACCCAAGTTTCTCCACTCCCGTTTGATGTGAATAAACAGCCCCAATAGATTGTAATATAGTTGAATATGTTCATTATCAAGTCCATGATGGTTTTAATTATTGAAATCAATCAGGTTATTACAACTCACTCGTAGTCATCATGCTTTTGCTTTATATCCTAAGATTCAAGTTTAATAGTTGCCTTGCCTTAAACAAATCAACCATATAATTAGCAATAGAAGAAAGATTATGGGTTAACAATAATAGAGTATCATGTATCTCAAGACATACCAATCTGATGTTCCTCCCACGCTTCTTGTTCAGCAAATGGATTCATCTTTTCTTAGGCCGCAGGATCCCTAGTTAAGAAGGTAAGTTATAGCACATATCTTATACTTCTATTCAGAATCAGATGGAATTTATCTCGTCTGAATGTGCTCAAAATATGAAACTGACCTGTATCGCTGCATTGCAACAGCAAATCTTTTATCTTGATCAACGCCACCATCCACATAATATGCTTCAGGCATCCTATATTGTATTCGAACAAAACAGCAACTTCAAGAAATTGTGAAAATAATCACTAAAAATGCAAGTAAAGTAATAATGATGGCAAATACTAGTAACGAGGATTCAGCTACTGTCAATCGATCGCATAACAAAGTGCCAGCGGAGTAAATTCCAGAAACCTAATAGCAACTCAACTTTTGGAAACAAGAATTAAAAATTGTAAAGCCATAAGGAACAGCACACATGATTACAACATCAAGTCATACGCACTTCTAACAATGTATATTTCCATTGCAAGATAAAGTTTGGTTGATAAAGAGCTTATCAAAAGTCGGTAAGAAAACGAAATTGAAACATATATTTGATGAAAGTAATCACCTCAGCTATGTAATCAGATTCGGCTGTCCTCTTCTTGAGGAGATCATAAATTTGTTTTTTAGGTCTGCAAAATCAAGATTTCCAAATGTCAATTGCACATATTTGTAAAATGAGACAATGACAGACATGCATCAACACTTATAGCTTGAAACATTGACAAGTGTAAATAAGTAAAAATGAGTTCAATGTTTAACGAAGCAAACAAATGCTTTAATAATTCGGATAAAGTTGTTGCTTGTATGCTTTAACATACAAAAATAGCCATTTATACCAAGTACCGCAGTTTTATGAAAGGCATAACCTCAAGAAACCATGTCACCACTCACCAGAAGCTTCACAATATCAAAACAATTATAGATATAAATCAAATGGGTTGAGGATAACTACCTCATTTCACGGTACTCTGCTTCAGACAGCTTGACACCATCGAATAAATATTGTTCGTCTTCAATATCATATCTGGATTACCCAAAGTAGAATAGTAAAGGTATAAATAACAATTCAAAAATAGAATGGTTTCATTTTGACTTTTGCTAACTGGGAATCAACATATCAACTTTTTTACCTGAGCTCGTCTAATTTCATCTGCGCAGTTTCTCGACTCTTGTCGTAGCTTCTTCGTCCGAACTCCGATTGCCTCGATTACAAATTCCTCGGAATCTAGACTTCACGATCTTTCCATCCATGTATGGCATGAAGCTTGGTTCTCAAAGAGGGAAAACAGTTTAATTCCCGAAGTTTCTGCAATTTCCAGCTCGGCTCATTGTCTCGTTTTAGCCTCGTCACTCCGTTTTTCCTCGTTTCTCCTGTATTTTGACAAGAAAAACATACTACACCACAAGTGAAATCCGTCGAGACAATAATATGCTTTACCCTCCAAAATCGTACAAATATATACAAAATATAAACAAACACACTCCCGAAAACAATACTATAAATGAGCATAAAACCGGTACTTCAAACTACTACAACGACAAACAATGCTCGTCCCGAGCATAATGTTCCAACGCGATACACTAACTAGCCGGAGAAGCACGTTTCAAACCGATCCCATGTTCATCTCAATCGTGTTATTATCAAAATAAAATGACACACACCATTTGAATCACACAACCGCACGGTACTCTCGTTTTTTTACCTCTCAAAATCAAATTAATAGGACAATTCACTCTCAATATGCAAGAGATAGAACAAGGAACTTGCATTTAATCAAAGATAGCTCGAGGAAGGAATGAATAGCACTCATGTAATATGCATTTCATACGCTACAAGCTCAAGGTAAATTTTACTCAATTAAATCATCACAAGCAAATGAATCAAAACATGATCAAGTATGGTAGGTTAAGGTAGAGGTTAGGACAAGAATCAAATACAATATGTAAATCAAGGCTCTCACGTACTCCCTCCTTCCCTCCTACACCAAACGTTTCTCACAAATCAACATCGCCCTTATAACTCCATCTAAGTGCAAGGATATCAAGTAAACCGGGCTTACAATCATGAATCAAGAATAACCCTCGCCTTTTTTTTTATCGATTCATCTTTTGGCCAATCATTTTTTTTCTCTTTTTAGGCTCTTTTCATGCACAATATTTTTTTTACATTTCTTTTCTTTCTTTCTTTTGTGCAACATCATTCATCATTCTTTTTTTTTTTCTTAATATATTTTTTTATTAAGAGGGTTGGCTTTTTCACTAACAATATCAAATGCCCAAGTTCACAATGACACATTTTTATGCACATCCTAAGTAATGACCCCAAATCAACAATTTACCTTCATCACCAAATGACCCCAATCATGCTCACACCACTCTTGGAAACGCTCGGCAACAAGAAAAAGGTATACTTGTAGGCTCAAGGGGTTTCTAAAGGTGTCCCACGACGGGCTCGGTCAAATATGGGGAATATATTTAAGTGGAGCTTTTCTATTGATCAAGTTCATCATTTTCAAGCACATGAGACCAACCAAGTTCATTACCCGTCACTCACAATGCACAAACACATATATATGAACAAAAATAACAATGCATATTCATGAATCAAATGAACCAAAAAGGAGATAGCATTTATAATCCAACAACAATGATCAAGGTCCAAGAATCCTCTCAAATATAAGCAAGGTCTCCAAACTAACAAATAGTGCGTACTCATAGTATTCGACAATAACAAAAGAGAGATAAACAACATCCAAACTAACGACTCCTCCGACTTTAACCCAATCCACATGTATCGCACACGTCTACGGGACTCGCACACTTCATCAAGGTAGGAAAAATGCCGAAAACTCGACTTTAAAACATAAAATAGGAAAAGAGTAAAAATAATAAATAAAAATAAAATAAAACATAATTAAAAAAAAATTAACACCACCAAATATCCTCTAAAAATCCTAAAAGAAAAATAAAAACGATCAAAAGGGATAAGCGAATCACATACCCCGTGCCCGACGAACCGAACTAACTTGCCTTGTTCAAGTCAACGGTGCTCTCATCGGAAGAGATCCCCGGGAGCAATATGGGGCGCCGTTCTTGATCAAAACCGAGGCCGAGGGACTCACCGCATTCGGGAGTAGGACGAATACCCCGAATTATTCTCAACCTCCTCGTCAATCTCATCATCGGAAATAACATTGGAATTCTTCGAACGGGGTATCGTAGCAACAATCGAACAACAGAAACATCAAATTCAATAATCCAATAATATAGCTGCTCTTCTGCACTGAAATGTCAAACAACATGTTCGGTCGTCGATCGACAAGTGAAAATTTCAGAAGCCCCAAATTGAATTTCTTGGTATCGGCCATTGTGGAAATAGGAGTGGCAGTCGACGATACTCACAATCAATCAAGAAGGAGACACAATTCAAATTGCAATCAACTGCCAGTCGAGGTCGCGAGCCTATGCCGGCGGTATCGTGGTCAGCGGAGTTACGGAAGAATCGGGACAACGGTTCTGGGCTGAGATGAACGGAGCCGCGGTGACGGGCTGGAGCGACAACATCGGGTCATGCTCATCGGGAATCGAAGATAGAGGTGTTGGTGGCGGTCGGATCCGAGACGGGCGGGGATACGGTGGCGGTTCGGATCTAGAGCGTCGGAGTGAGTCGGGTGTGATGGCGTGAACGGAAGAGCAACGGTGATGGATTTGCCGGAGTCGACCGGAGACACGGAGACGAGGTCGTCGGAGGGTTGTCGGATTGCAGGGCGGTGGTGGACGGTCATGGTGAATAAGAGAAGAGGAAGAGATGAAAAGGGATTCTCCCGTTCCCAATTTCAATTCTCAGAATTTTATTAGAAGAAAAATAAATTCAGAATTCTACATGCGAGTTTAAAAAAGAGATAAATTTTAAAGTAAGACATTTTCATATAATCAATACTCTTTTGTACACCTATTTACAATATTTTTTAGAGAAATTTAGAGAAAAAATTAGAATGGGTTTATGATTTATAAATAAATATCCTAGTTTACCTTCTTAATAAAAAAGGTAATCAATTTATTGTATATATACAATTTAATTTATTTATTTTAATTGTATTCATAATTTAGGTAACCTATTTAAATTTGATTTGTCCATTTTAACCTTTATATTATATTAATGATATTTTCCATTTATTTTATACGTTTTATGTAGTTATTGTTGTAATCTTAATCGTTTTAGGACACAGATTCTTGAAATCAATCACACTTTTTTTAGAAAATATTTTCTGATTATAATTCGTTTTTTTTTTTCAAAATTCAAAAATCAAGCAGAGTTGTTCTCGCATTCGCATACTTCAATTTGTATTTTCTTGACTCGCCTGAGGTAAAAACCTTTTTTTCTTTTCAATTTGTAATCTGGATTTTAGTAAACAAATATTTCGGCCGGTTATTTACCAGGTAATTTTTCGGTCGGTTTTTTTGCGTTTATTTATGAAAACACAACCAGTGTATATCTCCTTCTAGATCATTGAACACACTACCAAGTTCTGCTCTTTTAGTTTTATGTTTTTTGGGAATAGTGTATATCTCCTTCTAGATCATTGAACACACTACCAAATTCTGCTCTTTTAGTTTTATGTTTTTTGGGAATAGCAGACGGTGGCTCCCCAGTAAGAGATTATTGATAGGCGATTTTTTGTCCAGGTTGATCGTGTTTGGTTGTAATGTTGTTACAATTTCTGATTGCGTAATTTATGAATCGGGGGTCGCTAGCGTAGTATATGATTATGTGGTTAAGAATCTTTTGTATCCTACAGTTTTTATAAATATGGGTGGGTTGTGCAACTTCACAGTGTACTCGTATGATTGGTACATAATATTCGTCGAGGTTAACAAATAACCTTTTTTTTGCAGGATAGATGTTTGCATATGATTCTAAGATTGTTTACTGTGGTGAGGGTGCGGCTATATCGTTTGGCTCCAATTTATCCTACAACGAACTATGCGACAATATTCGTTACCAATTCCCGGTTTTGATTGATAAGGCGTTGCAACTCAAATTCTCGGTGCTTCCTGACTCAACAATCTATCGGCTACGTAACGACGTCGATATGTCCATGTTGTTTATGGTACTCGGTCAACTGAAGTCGTCTTGGGTCGATATTAACGTTTCATCACACAACTGAGGTTGAATATGAATAAATTCGAGTCATGTGTTTAGGATTCACATGGAACTATGTACACCATTTCTCTTACTCTTGGAAATAAATTTGTCTCATTTACATTTGTCGTCATTTTAATTTTTGTAGCTGTGGAGAATATTACTAAGACAAATGTGTATTATACCATGCTTTTTCTTCTTGATATTTCTTAGGTATGAACAATTAATGCCATCGGGAACTTTGTTTCTCTATTTTTCCATTTGCGATTCCCACTGAAAAATTGTTAGTTAAACTCATGTACACACAACCGAGGTTGAATACGAATAAATTCGAGTCATGTGTTTAGGATTCACATGGAACTATGTACACCATTTCTCTTACTCTTGGAAATAAACTTGTCTCATTTACATTTGTCGTCATTTTATTTTTTGTAGCTGTGGAGAATATTACTAAAACAAATTTGTATTATACCATGCCTTTTCTTCATGATATTTCTTAGGTATGAACAGTTAATGTCATCGGGAACTTTGTTTCTATATTTTTCCATTTGCGACTCCCACTGAAAAATTGTTAGTTAAACTCATGTACACACAACCGAGATTGAATATGAATAAATTCGAGTCATGTGTTTAGGATTCACATGGAACTATGTACACCATTTCTCTTACTCTTGGAAATAAAGTTGCATTGCAATATCACTGATTTAAACAAACTACTGTCATGGTGCTAAACATTAGGCATGCTTTTTATGTAGAGCAGACTGAGTTAAACTGAGTTAAATGTGACACAAACTAGCATTGCAATATCACTGATTTAAACAAACAGAGTTTCATTTAAATCATTATCAGTCTATGAGATGGGTAGTTTTGTGTCTTATTCGGACTTGGGCATCATATATTTGACCAGAAACTACTACAGTTAGTTTCAACCGCTGTTAAAATGTGACGTTTATTTATCTCTTTAAACAACACTATGTTTTATCCAAAACAATAAAACATTATTGTAGTATGCGAATGTTTCTAAGATAAGGAACACTGTTACTCAAGTTTTGTTTAAGGAAACCTGCTTATGAACACTTCAACAATTTAAACAAATATCCAACTACTAATTGAAAATATTTTGACAATCATTTCAATGACAAAGGGTCATATCCAAAATGTAAAGTATAGAATAATATGTCTGGAACTTGAACACAAATGGAATGTTGAAAAATAAAAGGATCTTGTTTGAATCTCCAACTGCCTATTTGTTATTGAAATAAAACATCAGTGAAGTTTCTAACTCGCTTCCCTCCAACACTTTGAACTACTTGCAAATCTTTTAATAAGAGCAGCTCTGAAACCCATTGTCGCTGTTTCGTCAAATGGAGAGCTCATATACTTTTCATATGCAAGTAAATCCATATAGTGCATGACGTAAACGCCGCAATTCGGACTGTAATTGTAACAAACTATTAGTATACTATACACACATTCTATATGGTTCAATTCAAAGAATTAGTTGAAAGTTTTGAAACATACGACCCGAAAGCCTGCTTAGGGACAAGATCCTTGTGATCAAACAATTTGAAATCTGACTTTTAATTTTCCTTCACACACTTTATAGTGAGTATTTCTTTCTCGGTCAAAGCATCCATGTCCATCTGCAACACAACATTTGAGCTTTCACTCTTGTTTAGTTTTTTCCTCTGTCCTGAGTTTAGCATGAGGTCGGCTTGGAACTCCACGCCACACATCCACAAGTTTATCATGGCAACCTAATTCAATGATAGAACCAAACTAGTCAAATGATGTTTCAAACACTACCGTGATACCACGTAGTGTGTCTGGACTAATCAAGTTACAATAACATTATAAAAATCAGTGAAAGATCAATTTGTAATACCATGATAGCTGCCTCATTTAAGCATTCCTCAGTCCTTGATTGTCTTGACGACATAGAGTCATAATGGAAAAAACTCTTTGTAACACAGTCGAAAGTTAAGAGGATGTAGTGGAATTTCCGTTTATGGGTCAGCGGAATGAAGATTAAATGCGCGCTCCCTAAGTACTCATAAAGCGGCTAAAAAATTAAAGCATGCATTGACACTGTGTCAAGGTTCTTGACCGCGTCCTGTATACGATTAAACATGATGTCGGTCCAAATCAGAAACAGTTTTATAAGAACATACATTGCACGTATTAATTTTAAAAAGACACATTTGGGACATATATTAGAGTCAAATTCTTTAATCTGAACAATCAAATATGATATAATTAAGTCAGACAAATTAGGTTTAATTTAACAAAAACCCTTCCCAAGCAGGTAAACCACGTGTAACAGTTTATGACATGCAGGTAAATCATTAGCTACCATTAATCAAGTTAACAAACACTGTTATAATGGCTAACATTTTTTGAATTAAGTGATGTCCATGAACAAGTTTTAGTTAGTTTAGTTAATCACTATAAAATTATTGCACACTGTACTATGTTTTTCCAATAAAAATGTACTTCCAATATACTATTAAATTATTCTATTAAACTACCACCTACATAGTCCATCAAATGTCAAGTGTACGTACCAATTTAAGTTCACGATGGAATTAACACCCAATTCAACCCTGTATGTAAGGTTTATCTATTGGCACTAATAGTTGTGATATGAAAGATTTTGAGTCAGTGCATCTATTAATATATTAAATAAGAATGGTAACAATCGATTAAACAACTTTACGCATTTACAACTATAATATACACTGTACAAATAGGAGCAATGTTTGTAATAGATTCTGAGATATGTCAAGTGAACACATGTCCATTAGCTAATGTACTGTTATCATATTTAAACAATTGGCAATTATCTACAGTTATAAACCATGTTATCATGGTTAAACTAATTGAACGGGTATTTGGTAGTGTCTGAACAATTTTGAGTAGTTACAACCATTAATCTACTAAAATAGTACAAGAAATTTCCAATTATATCTAAAAAATACACTGCCAAAAAAGGGGGCATTGTTTGCAATATATTCATGCATGTTACCTTGATTACTTGTAACTAATATGCTTTATATATATGAAACATACCTATATATAATTTGAATCTTGATTGGTTATGAACATCTATCTACACATAAAAACTATTAATCATATATATAATTTAATCAACCAAATACACTATATAACTTAGTTTGTGCAGGTGTTGTATCAAATAAACATAATTAATTAGTTGTTAAGACTTACCCATGCGTATGTATAAAGGGACTTGGTGACCAAGGCAATATCGTCACGTGACTTCAACTCTTCTGCAAGCAAGCCCAAATATGCATTGATGGTTGTGTATTCTCATCATATTGAGGCACCGTGCTTCTAAACTGAAAAGAGTGAGAATCAAAACAAAGTACATATTAGTCAATAAACTGCTTATAAATATCTATACTATTTAATCACCTGTAATTTAATTTATAATCACATAATCAATATTTCACGCATAATTGGTACACATGTACATATAATGGTGTAACACATACACACAATTAATGATTCATCGGTTCATGGCAAACTGAATTAAAAGCACACCGATTTATGGATATGAAGCTTGACGTCTGTACACTATTCAATAACCTAGAATCAGATAGATGAATCATATTTGGCTCTACTATGTGTGATGTGCATGAACAATTGTTAGTTAATTTAGTTAATCCCTATAACTTAGTTGTGCTTCAAAGATAAAACAACTCACAAGAAGTTCTGATTTATTCAAATATACTATTAAATTGTTCGATTAAACTACAACATAATTTAAAGCACAAAAATTTCACAATTCATGGAATTCTGAACTATCACCTACACTGTGATAATATATGTGTAGTGTATGTAACAGATTACAACATTTATGAACCAACACATAATCCAACACTGTTTTTATGGTTTTTCTATTTGGCACAAATAGTTGTTGTGCTATATCAGAGTTTGAGTAAGTGGACATTTGTTCATTAGCTAATATTCTGGCATCAAGTTTAATCTTTTTGCACTACTATACTATTATAAATCAGTGTTATCCCGGGTAAAATACTTGAAAGTGTATTTGATAGTGTCTATGAATAAGTTTCAGCCATTAAAACAACATAACACACTGCCAAATAATGTGCAGCGTTTGCAATAGATTAATGGCCTTTCTTAATTTTTTTGTCCTAACAAGTATTAATCTTGAGATCAGATTGTAGAATGATTAATGAGACACTACTTGATACACTATATGTATCAATGTTTATGAGATTTAGGCCTACAACACATAAATTGGCCACCCGATGGTTACAAAAGTGACCAAATAGCTTTTAAGTTACTCTAATTAAAATTTGAATTACTACATCTCTGTATATTAAGATATTAAACTACTGAATGTTGACTTCCAAAGCATATTATGTATCTTAAAGTTCAAACTACATTGGATGACATCATAACTTGTATGTATCATATTCATATATTCTGTAAGTAGTTCAAAGTGTTGTCAAAAGTTTTGAAACATCGTAAACACTATAGGTGGACAACGCTACTAGCATGCAAAATTAATATTAGAATTGGTATAAAGTAAGTGACATATGAAACAAACCTTTTTTAACACCCAACGTTTCTCGAGGAAACTTTCCACGGGCGATTCCAATTCTGATGCCACTCTGGTTATCAAAAAAAATGTCATAGCAACGAGCAATAAACTGTTTATAGGGCTCAATTATTCCAATACAATGTTCTTTGACCGACGTTGCAATATTCGAATAAATAAAATAATTAGATCAGTCACTTACTCGTTTTTTCTTCTTCTGAAGCGACTGTTTAGTTTGGAAATCATCGTCACTTACAATTACATTTTCAGACTCCTAAAAGAAAGTAGATTTTAAACAAATTAGGTTGTATAAATACGAAAAATAAGTATCTGGCATGTACCTTTGGCTTCTTAATTATTTTCGGGGCGTTTATTCCCATGTTGAACCGTTTCCTCTTTTGCGACTTTAGCGACACCGGCTTGTTGTTGTTCAAATGCCTGTTCCAAAATACAAACTGTTAAAAATGTACGTTAACAAAAAATACATTAGCAGTAAATTAACAGCTAGCTGAAACATTAACACAATAAAATCTACATTATTTAATTGGGAAATCTATTAGGCAAAACAAGTGATTTAATAAACTAAGTATGAACACATAAAAAGCCCGTACATCAGACAATGTTTCTTTCAAATTAATATAATGTCAAACATCACAAATTATTATTATTATAAGTTTTGAAGCAGGTAATGAGGTAATTTACAATTCTCGTTTTGAGCACATGGAGCATGGGGGCATTGCTGACAGCCATGATAAAACCATAAAAGCATGTGACCAATTTTAAAAGTCCACAGATGGCAAAAGACTGAATGACGTAATAGACTACATTCCAAGACAACTCATAATTCTACTATTGCTTTAACTCTAAGTATGCTGATAATTTTACTCAAATGATATTAACTTTTATGAATCATATATGTACACACACCGCGAAATCTATTTCAAACGTGATTTTTGGACAAAGTAACTAGAACTAAAATTGTGGATTAATTTTTTCCCTCTTTTTACATGTGTAATAAGTATTTGCTTGTGTTACACACATAGTTTGAGAAGAAACCCTAGATATAGAAACAATTGAAATAGTGGGAGCCACAATTTATATATTTCATCAGGTCTAGAGCATTAATAAAAAATCTAGAAAGGAACAAATCTAGTACCTCAAAATTTGAAGAAACCATCAAAGCTATTGATGTCATATTGGTTTTTGGAGTTTCATGGTCCAAACTATTGAGAGCCAAACGCGCAGATGCCCTGTCATGCCACAAAAACACTTGCATGAGACATTTTCTACTAGATGTCTATAATTTCGAAACTAAAAATTACATCTTTCAGACGAATTAAAACACAAATCCAAGAACTATAAATCTGACATGAAATCATTTCGGCGGCAAGATGATGACAATTAAAACCTAAAACTACTAATTTGTGTTTAATAAAAACACAAATCGAAAATCCTAAATCTGGTATGGACAAACAACAAGGATTGCAAAATTATGTGATCACTAATTGAGAGAACTTACCTTAAGATTGGTTTTGGAGGAGAAACTACGGCGTGTGTGTAAGAGGAATCACAAATCGCCACCGGTAGGAAGCAATTTGTACTTTTCAGTATAAGAGGAGGGAGTTACGTAGTTTTGTTTTTAGTAGTGTATTCTGTATATGGAAGGTTGTATAATTAATACCTTCAATTAAGATTCAATTAAGAGATATCACATAAATTATGTATCATAAAATATATTATATAGTTTTTAAGAATTAAAAGGGTTGATTGGGTAATTCTAGTTTTTTTATAAATAGTGTAAAGAATGATCTTAATGTATAATAAAAAGTAAGATAATTACCTTTTTTGAAAATCTCCCTATTTTTTATACTAATTTACAATATTATTCTCAGTTTCCATCAATATACTGTATTAGTAAAATATAATATATATTAGTAACTCAATAAAATAAAAATTCAATTTAGTTCAGTAAAATATAAATTCAATTCAGTTCACAAAAAAATATAAATTCAATTCAGTACTTTTGAAGTTCATCGTTCTCAAGAGGTTGAGTCGCTGACCTCAATTTTTTTGGATTTTTTTTGCAATTGATATTTAATTGCGTCGTCAAACTTTTTATTTTTTTGCTTGATTAACCATTCATGATTCTATTCTCCTCGATTAAGAATAAAATTTTAATTGTTCAAATTAAAAAACAAAAAGTACTAACCACACAAAAAAAATTAAACAAAGTAACGATTGTTGGATTTATCGTTACTAACCACACAAAAATAAAAATAAAATAAAACAAAAATAAATAAAATTAGATTTACGGGGGTGAATTGGAAATTAAATTTGTAGAGATGGGTGATAGATAGAGTTAGTGGAGGGGTGACAGACATTTATTTTTGCATGTCGTCGTTTATAGGGCAGACGGATGAGACGATGAATAATTCATATTCTGACGATGGTTGAACAAGATGAAGATTGAGAACTAGGTTTGACGGGATCGTGTATTCCTCAATTTCATAATTAAGAAAAGAAAATAAGTAAGGATAATTTAGTCAATTTGTTTTAATTTTGTGTAAATAAGTAGGTAAATTATATATCGGTATATAAATGACTTTTCTTAATATTAACGAATTTATAGAAACCTATTTACCCTTTAAAAACGTACTTTTCTACACAAAAAAGTATTAAATTACCTAAAATACCCTTTGATTTATAGCAAATATAATAACATCCACGTGCATGCATTTAATGTTGCAAAATAAATGTGAATTAAATGAATATCGAATTTATTGTGGCGAATTCAATAAAAATTGTGGCGAATGTATTAAAGTTGCGTTGAATTTATTAAAAATTATGGCGAATGTATTAAAGATATATAGAATTTGTGGCGAATGTATTAAAATTGTGGCGACTTAATTAAAAATTGTGGCGAATTTGTTAAATTTTGTTGCGGAAAATAATAATTCGATATTAAAGTTGTGGCGAATTAATTAAAAATTGTGGCGAATTTGTTAAATTTTGTTGCGGAAAATAATAATACGATATTCAAGTTGTGGTGAATTAATTAAAAATTGTGGCGAATTTGTTAAATTTTGTTGCGAATCCGAAAATAATAATTCAATATTAAAATTTCATATTTTTTATTAATTCGATATATATTTCAGTTTTAACCTTTAAATTCTACCTAATTATTTTAAGAATAAATATAGTCTTGGACAATTTTAATTTCAAAACACTCCACCTAAAAAACAGATCTCAGATCTGTACCCACCAAGCGACCACATCATCGTTTTTGACGCTGAGCACCCCGACGAGACCACCGTCGCCACCTCTGTCGCACCAACGCGGTGCCAATAAAAGAGGGCCGACCCCCGACGCTCTACGTCATCCCCAATCGAATTTTTCGTTCGGTGCCACGAAAAAGAAAAGGATCTTGTTTTTTTTCTTTATTTTTTTGTTTTTGATGGTTTGGGACTCTCGGTACGAGACGAAAAAGCTCAAAAACTTATTCCAAGGCGAAACCAACAAGCCCAGATCTCCAATCGTCATCCGCGCAATTTTTATTTATTTTACAAAATAGTTGTATTTTGTTTCATCTCTAGTTTCTACCTTCCTTATCCTTTTCCGTGAGAATTATATATACAGAACTTATATATGTAGATTTTTGCACATATTATTACTGTATTTTATTTAAGAAGCATGTTTGACGGAATGCACAAATCTCCAATTCGACTTTTCATAAATTAGTTGTTTTGGATTAATAATTGATCGGCACATAATTAATTAATACATTCAGTAATTCATTACACTTTCTTGTTAATAAATTCAATATTTCTTAACAAATTCGATATGCTAATTCTCCTTTTATTTCTTTGTGACGAGCCAAAGATATTCTAATGCAAAGTAAAAATCAGGAACCGATGGAAGTACTGCAAATATGCAACTGCAAGAAAAGAAAACCATTACAACAGAATAAAGAAGAAACTGCATTTTTGCATTAGTATGCTTCTTTTTTGTACCTACCACAAACTTGCTTTTGAAAGGTTCAGAATCCTACATATGGAACACTCAAAACTAAAAGGCACACAAGAACCAACAATAAGCAAAACCATTCGAACCATACAAAAATGCAAGTCACTAACAACACTAAGTTACAAGCAACAAGACACCACGAAAATGACAGTATCTGTAGTAGCTACAGGCCAACAAACGAAAAAGAAATGCAGCACCACAAAGGAGAAATTGCTTGTTTACATCATTGTACTTCATTCTTGTACCTACTGCATTACCACTAGTACGTTCAACACGTTTAACATTTGTCTAACGACTCCAAGAGGCAATCTCGTCATGGTCGGTAACCGTTCATACATGAGATCGAAAAAAAGATAGCAACTTGTTGTATCATCCGATCCCCTAATTGTAAACTATAAAGCTTACACATACCATTAATTTGTAGTAGTAAGAAAAAAATACATTCTATACTACGTCTGTCTCAGCTATATATGCACTGATTGATCGTAATGTAAATTAAGAAAAATGTTATTTTTTGACTTGTTGACTACAAAGTGAAGGGCAAAAATGTATTTTTAAGTTAAAAAGTAAATAGTTGTTAGAAAGGCGAAACCAACAAGCCCAGATCTCCAATCGTCATCCGCGCAATTTTTATTTATTTTACAAAATAGTTGTATTTTGTTTCATCTCTAGTTTCTACCTTCCTTATCCTTTTCCGTGAGAATTATATATACAGAACTTATATATGTAGATTTTTGCACATATTATTACTGTATTTTATTTAAGAAGCATGTTTGACGGAATGCACAAATCTCCAATTCGACTTTTCATAAATTAGTTGTTTTGGATTAATAATTGATCGGCACATAATTAATTAATACATTCAGTAATTCATTACACTTTCTTGTTAATAAATTCAATATTTCTTAACAAATTCGATATGCTAATTCTCCTTTTGTTTCTTTTCGTTCAACCCAATATTTTAATTCTACCCAATAATTTAACTCGAGAATTTAATTCGACAAGAATTTATCATAGTATTTCATTACATGTATGAAATGAACGACAAATAAATATTTTTGTCTTATTATAAAAGGGCAAATAAGTAAATTAATGTAGAAAAGCACATCTATTAAGTCATGTGGTAGAAAAGCATGTTGTCTATCTCATTTCGTGTACTTTTAAACATTTACACATTTTATTATTATTATTATTATTTATTTTTTTTAATAAAAACTGTGACTCAAATGCGCTGAAAATGACGCGAATGCGTCAAACTTCAGAGAGTGTAGCGCGAATGCGCCAGGGTCCAACGCGAACGCGTCAAACTTCATAGAGTTTGGCGCGAATGCGCCAGGGTCCAACGCGAACGCGCCAGCCCAAATGTCCTTTATTTAGGATTTTCACATTCGAATTGCAATCTAACGACCATAACAAGCCCTCCAACCTCGGTTTTAGTGTCAAATACATTAAAAACACCGATTCCAATACTTCGGATCCTCCAAATCATGTGACAATCACCTCTCGAGGAAGAAACACACCTCCGTAAGCACCACTACAACATTTTTATTTTGAAAATTTTCCAAGAACATGCTCAAATTTAAGTTGAGAGCTTGGCCTCCATCTAGATACATTTTGTCCTCTAATTTCTTCTCTACTTCCATATTTACACCTAGTGGGTTGCTCGGTTTAACGTCGCGAGCTCGACATAGCCAAGACGTTTCCATACTTCCTTCGGACGCCAAAACATACCCCTCGACTACATCTATACTCTCATCCCGATCAATATATGGTTTTACACGGTGACCATTCACGGTGAACTCGTCAAGCGTAACCAGAGTAATTAATCGTACCTCCCCATTCGTCAATACCTCTTTTACTTCATACGGTCCACTCCACCTTGATCTCAATTTCCCGGGAAACAACTTTAGACGAGAATTGTATAGCAAGACTTTCACACCCGGTTTGAACTCCTTCAGAAGTATTTTCTTATCATGAACTTGCTTTATACTCTCCTTGTTAATTTTTGAATTTTCATAGGCCTCATTTCTTAGCTCTTCCAACCTTGATATTTGTAGCATCCTTTGTTTCCCCACCTTATCCATCTCCATATTCATCGCCTTGATAGCACAATAAGCTCTATACTCAATTTCAACGGGTAAATGACAAGCTTTACCGTACACAAGCCGAAATGGTGTAGTTCCTATCACCGTTTTATATGCGGTACGATATGCCCACACCGCAACTTTCAACCTCTCCTGCCAATCTTTTCTCGACGGCTTGACGGTCTTTTCAATTATCTCCTTTATTTGTCGGTTTCTCGTCTCAGCTTGCCCCGATGTTTGTGGGTGGTAAGGTGTCGCCACATGGTGGGAAATACCATTCAACTTCATTAACTTGACAAACACCTTATTGCAAAAGTGAGACCCCCCATCACTTATAATGGTTCTCGGTATTCCAAACCGAGAAATTATATGTTCTTCCAAGAACTGAAGAATCGTATTTGCATCACAAGTCCTTGTCGGAATCGCCTCAACCCATTTCGAAACATCATCAACGGCAAGGAGAATGTACTAAAATTGTCCGGGTTTGGGAAAGGGTCCCATAAAGTCGATCCTCCATACATCAAAAATTTCGACTACGACATTTACTTGCTTGGGCATCTCGTTTCGCTTTCCTATTGCTCCCATCATTTGACATTTATCACACGACAAAACATACTTATGAGCATCCATGAAAATTGTCGGCCATGTAAACACGGCTTGTAGAACTTTATCGGCCGTCTTTCTCCCTCCAAAATGACCACCACTAGGTGCCTCGTGACAACCACTCAAGACTCATTTTTGTTCACATTCCGGTACACATCGTCTTACAATATCATCACGTCCAACTTTGAAAAGATAAGGATTCTCCAAAAAATAGTGTTTGCTTTCCTCTACAATCTTCCTCCTTTCATGAAAGAGCACTCCTTCGTTAAATGCACCGATGACCAAGTAATTAGCAATCTGCGCATACCATGGCACTTGGTCAACTCCCACACACTCCTCAAATGGAAAACTCTCCTTCATTCCCTCTTCCTTACTCAACTCCAACCGAGAGAAGTGATCCGCCACCACATTTTCACACTCTTTTCTATCTTTAACCTCCACATCAAACTCTTGCATCAAGAGAATCCATCTTATTAACCAAGGTTTAGCTTGTACCTTTTTCATCAAGTAGCGAATAGTCGCGTGGTCCGTGTGTACAATCACCTTAGACCCAATGATATAAGACCGGAATTTGTTCAAGGCAAACACCACTGCATACATCTCTTTCTCGGTCGTAGTGTAGTTGACTTGAGCCTCATTAAACGTAGTACTAGCATAGTACACCACTCGTAGGAGCTTGTCAACCCATTGTCCCAAAACAGCTCCAATTGCATAGTTAGAAGCATCGCACATGATCTCAAACGGTTTACTCCAATTCGAGGGAATCACAACCGGTACCAAAGTGAGTCTCTCCTTCAACTCCGTGAAAGCCATTTTGCACTCATCATTAAACTCAAATGGCACGTTATTCCCCAAAAGTTTACAAAGCGGTTGGGCAATTTTGGAGAAATTCTTGATGAACCTTCTATAAAATCCCATATGTCCCAAGAAACTCCATACTCCTTTTACATCAATCGGTGGAGGTAAATTTTGGATAACTCCAACCTTGGCTTTATCGACCTCAATTCCTTTCTCCGAAACCACATGCCCCAAAACAATACCTTGAGTTACCATAAAATGGCACTTCTCCTAACTCAAAGTAAGGTTATTTCTAATGCAACACTCAAGAACTGTAAAGCCCCGTTTTCGAAAATAAATTTTAAAAATAAAATTACTATTTTAAATGTAAATACTTGGGCATTACTCAAAATTTTATTAAAAATAAATTACATCGCAGCGGAATAAAAATAATAAAAATTACAGTTAAATCATTTTAAAAGATTTCTCGTCTTCCCCTCTCGATCATCCTCGATTTCCTGAAAAATTCAACGTGTTGAAAGGGATGAGTTCAACGCTCAGTAGGATGAATCTATATCAATCAAACGATAATTAAACCAACTTTGCACATACACGAAACATCATTTCCAATGAAAAACGACATAAACATTCTTTCCTTTCCATCTTAACATTCACATGTGGTGCGCACATAAAACACTGCCGGGTCGCCCGAATGACCCGGTTACTTTGGTCACTGGCCCATCTTAGGTACACAGGTTTCATAATTTCATTCCATCATTTCATTATTTCATTATATCGTTCATTCACCAAAAACACATCTCACGTACGTCATCATCAACTTAAACATCATTAGAATGAGTAGAAACCCCTACCTCGAAAATCATCGTAGAAGCATGAAAATCATCGTAGAAGCATGTAAAATTCGCACTTGACACAAATAGGCTCGACTCGAATTCCAATCATCATTATCATATGCATGCACTTCATTCTTTGAATCTCTTCATCATTTCAACAATTAATACTATAGATATGTGTGTGTGTGTCTAAACACGGGTGAATATATATACAATATAACTATAGTGTATATAGGTACAATACTATTCTTAAGAGTGAACAAGCTTTTAGCTCCCCATGTGGTGACTATTTATAGTGTAATAGTGGAAGTTTAAAAGTTAGAAGCATATAAAAGTGATGCGACCCGAGTTCTGTCTAAAAGCTAGAACGACGACGAAGACGGTAGAACGGAGGTCAAGAGTGTGCCGAGGACGCGCCGTGAAGTTCGGTCGAGTTTCTGGCTTGGTGTCGGCCGACACCAAGGCCTGTCGGCCGACATGAGTGCAGAAAATCGAGATTCTGACGATCCCGCGGCTCAACCCGAGGAAGAACCCGAGTTTGGGTTGGTGTCGGCCGACACCCATATTCTGTCGGCCGACATCTTCAGAAAAGTAGCGCAGCGGTTCAGCGTTAAGTTTATTTGCGTGAGTTTTAATTGTTTTATTTGCGTCAGTTTTTTAAATTGTTTTGATTTTAATTGTTTTTATTTGCGTCAGTTTTTAATTGTTTTGATTTTAATTGTTTTAATTCTTTTATTTAATAATTAGGGCATTGCTTATATAAAGCTCCCCAACGCATTGTTTTAATCAGAACATTATTGATGAATAAAATTATTTTTTGTGAGTTTTACTAAAATTCTCTCTGGGTTCGAATTCTACCCGACTATCCAAAGAATTCAACCGGCGAATCAACGAAGCGATCCACCCTTCGTTCGTGTGTCTTCCTCATCCCCGAGTTGCTGCGTCGATCACGTGTTGGGGTCTAGGGTTTCGTCCTTAGATTATTTCACGAATCAGATTCAGAGGTTTTGGGACCTTCCACCGGTATCTTTTATCTTTTCGTTAATCGTTCATCTTCTATCTTTCTATCCCCGACGAGGTTCGTATCATTTGGTATCAGAGCTAGGGTTCGTATCATTTGGTAACAGAGCCCAGGTTAGGGTTCAATCCTTCTTTCGAACCGTGCAGAAAAAGTGTCCATGTAAGTTATCCTGCAAAAGTGTTAGAAATACAATAGAAAATTCCTCACCACTCTCGTGTAGCACTCAATATGGTAAGTCACTCAATACGGTGTTCTCTCACTTTCTCTCTCTCAAGAATCGAACAATTCCCAATCTACCGGTCGAACTCAACTCCAACAAAATCCACGAAATGACTTTAAATTGCTGAACGAATCGATGAACAGCAACAAAAAGAATAATCGAGAATAAATAATAATAAATTTTTTTTTTTTAATTTCGGATGAACAGTAACTGTTCAAGATGAACAGTAAATTCGAAATAAAAAAAAATTAAATTTTTTTTTTTTTTAAATCAAGGAAGAAGAAGAAAGAATAAGAAACGAAAAGAACAAACGAGGTAACGTAATCGAAATATGAAAAACCCAAACCTGGGCTCTGATACCAAATGATACGAACCTCGTCGGGATGGAAGAATTGAAGAAGAACGAAGAACGAAAAGATAAAGGATACCTTGCGGAAGTCCCAAAACCTCTGGTTCTAATCCGTAGAATGATTTAGATCGAGACCTAAACCCCAATACGTAATTTGAAACAGCAACTCGGGGATGAGGAAGACACACGAACGAAGGGTGGATCGCTTCGTTGATTCGTCGGTTGAATTCTTTTGGTAAAAACCCGGAAGAATTCTAAAAACCCTAGGAGAGAAATATCTCACGCAAATATAATTTATTCAATCATCAAAGTTGTGTTTTAAAATAAAGTCTCACAAAGCCTTTATATAGGCAAACCTAAAAAGTGAAGGAAAGGGAGTATCTTGGACAAAAAGTCACGCCCAAAAAGGAAAAGGAATAAAAATTCCGCACACAAAAGAGTCCGGCCGCAAATTGGGATTTCTGCCAATCCCGCATATCATCCCGAGGTTAGTGCAAAGGGCCTGGGTCGATCCTCGGGTTGATCCTCGGGTTCCACAGAATTTCTCCTCATGTGGCCGCGGGTTCTAGGAAACCATCCTCGGGTTCCTGGAGACTAACCTCGTGCTCAAATGCGGGTTCCACAGAATTTTGGCCACATTCTCGGTGCATTCCCGGCACTCTCCCGACTCTCGTTCCGGTGCCTTTCTTCATCGTTCTAGGAAACCATCCTCGGGTTCCTGGAGACTAACCTCGTGCTCAAATGCGGGTTCCACAGAATTTTGGCCACATTCTCGGTGCGTTCCCGGTACTCTCCCGACTCTCGTTCCGGTGCCTTTCTTCATCGTTCTAGCTTGTAATCGAGCTTCTACGTCGGTTGCCGAACCTTGGATTGCATCAAAAAGGTTTTGATTAATAATTAAATTAAATAACATTATCATTATCTTTTATTAAAATAACTATAAATATCATACAAATCAGCAAATGAAGAATATGAAGTGTACGTTGTTGAGCCATAAAAAACCCCATCGACACGTGCCATGGGCCCACCCACCAGCTCACTCATACGGGGAGTCAGTTCAAGACGATACATCCAACCTTCACGGAGCACAGGTACGCCCTACGCTGGAAAAAGAGACCCGAAGGAGACATCTTCCCGCCTCGGGGCCAGAGCTGCGGGACTGGGGACCGAGGACAGAGCTGCGAGATCAGAGACCGGGATTTACCACCGGGGCTCCGAGACCCAGGACCGCGACCGAGCACCCGACACGGGCAACCACGACCATACAAGCGGGACGTCGGGGCTCCGAGACCAAGGACCGCGACCGAGCGCCCGCCACGGGAAACGACGACCGAATACGTGCGGGGCGACAGAGCTCCGAGACCCGGGACCGCGACCGAGCCCCCGGCACGGGCCTCGACCGAGAACATGCAGGACGGCAGGGCTTCGAGACCCAGGACCGCGATCGAGCGCCGAGCACCAGCACCGAAGACCATCGCGTGAGTGATGCGCGTTGCGGAGAGATAGCTAAGTTAAAGAAGGTAATAAGATAAAACCCGAGCTTCGGGCTCCGAGACCCGGCTTTGTGAACATATAGGTAATACCTACACCAGGTAGAAGTGCACAAATGGAAGACGTTTCTATCTTATGCATGCGAAACCACGCGTCGATAATGGACAGATGGATCCTACTTAATTCTCCTATAAATAGACTAGATCGAGACGATAGAATGGAGGAGGGACCGGGATGGGCGATCCGGGACTCTACCTAAAAGATAAAACTACTGTAATATCAAGGAAGAATATCTGGGAATACCAGTAAATAAATAGAGATATTAATCTCGGGCATTCAAGCCTAGTCTCGGTGTGATTTCATTTCAGCCCTTTCTACATATAAATTTACATGTTTTTGTGTCGTATATCAAACCCTCGAAACCAGCCCATATAATATATAATAATAATATCCGATCAAAACGACCCAAAACATTTGGCGCTAGAAGGAGGGGGCTGAGAAATCAAACTAAACCGAAGATCCGGCGAGAAGACGATGAACAGAGAAGAAAAACGTTCCAAGAAAAAAGCTCGACCGGCAAAGAAGACATGTCCGCACCCACCTCGATTTAACAGACGTGCGACATATGCAAGCAAACAACGTCAAAGGTAGTTTCCTGTGGCCGACGTAAGAACCTCGAGAACAACGAGATTGACATACAACTCCCTACGCAAAAAGAACTCGGATCTCGACAAACCCGGGTCCCGGGTCACGCATGCCGGTCGCAACGGTAGATACTTACATTTTTATGGTATATATATACTTATACATATATACATATAACATATACATATACTTGTATACATGTGCACTTTAACGAGCCGCAACAAAAAGAGAAAAATCTTACCCGAGGCCGAGGTCGAGGTCGAGCCCGGGACGGATGCAAAAGAAAGAAACAGAGCAAAATAAAATAAAATACTTCTAAAAATAAAAGGGAAATTTATCTAATTAAGACTAATATTTTAAACAACTGCAACATTTAAATAAACATTATACATAGATAGTTACATGTTCCCGGGTTCCGGAGGAAGAAATCAATATATTTTGTAAAATGTGTTTTACTCATCCCGAGAAGGAAACCATAAAGTTTATGACGTGTGAACTTAAGCTCACTAGAGGCCAAGAAAAATAAAAATAAAAATACAAAAAGACTATACCCAGACCCGGGACCCGGACTGAAAAAAAAAAAAATTTTGTAAAACATAAATGTACATATATATTGGTATATACAGATACTAAGCTCGTCGTCTGATATTAAAATACCGAGCTCGGGACCCGGGAAGGACGGTACCCGGGACGGAGAAGAGAACGAAGAGCGATCAACATAAACCGCACCCAAACCCACGGGTTTGAACTTTATGTTAAGCAAACGGAGAGTGGCGTCTCGACTAAACAAAGTGTGCCGAAATTCTTCTCATCGGCATAGTGTTCCCGAGATAAATGACGATAGTGTGCGGCTCCGTTTGAGGCGAGTTGTCGGGCTCAAATCCAGATCAACGACCACGCACGCCGCACGGACACCTGGTAACAAACATATCACGCATGATATATATGTATTATCGCACCTGGTAAGAGGCCTATAATACTATTATAGTATTATATATATATATATATATATATATATAGTTTACCTAATGTATTAAAAGGATGTGGTGAGAGCCATATTCAAACACCCGCCCGTAATGTGTGTGTGGTTACTATATCCGAGATCCGGCTACAAGTAACACAATACCCGGTGAAAGGTTTAACCCGGGTCCCGGGAATAAAATAAAAATAATATATATATATAGAAATAAATTAGTTGTGTATATACATCATATTTATTGTAGTCAGGTAACCGGCAAGCAAATCAAAGAACGGGACGAGACGAAGTGTGACAGAATCCCAGTCGATCAAGCCATAAAACGTCCAGCCACCACGACGAACAGCTACTACCCGTACCAGTCGCGACCAGCAGCCGCAACCACTGCCACGCCATCTATACCGCTGTCGTATGGGCAAGTTGCGGCCCGCTGCCATGAGGACGAGGAGCTGTCTATGGCCGGACCAAGAAGCTGCTGCTCGTAACAGTCACGACCAGCCGCTGCCACACCGTCGATGCCGCTGTCGTATGGGCGAGTTACATCCGAGCTGCTGCCCGATCGTCGAGCAAGCAGTATGCTGCATACATAAAAGGCGAGCTTCTGCTATCCGACGTCGCTGCCACGTCCTAGAGGAGGAGCCAAAGTCAGCCTATTCCGTCCGCCGCTTCTCGACGAGTCCGATCGTCCGGTTGCCGCGCCGGTTCATCCGAACTCTCGGGATCCCGATTTCCGGTTTTTTAGAAAACCGAAAAGTATGATTTTCTTAATCTCTCTCCATTAATTTATACTATTATGTGCAAATTGTGTTATCTAATTCTTTGTGATATATTGATAATACGATAAATAAACATAAACATAAATAGAAATGAAATAAAATGGAATTAGCCATGTATATAATAAACACGCATCCTCAAAGATATTCCTCGTCCCGGTGCCTGAGAAAGAGTTATCATAAAGTAAAAATAATGTTTTATAAATGGTGTTGGATTGATGTGCCGCCTGGGGCCTTAGTGTATTCCTATACCCATCAAAGGGCCAAAGTGAGGAAAATAGAACTTATCCCGGATCCCGGGAAAGGGAAAATAACAAAACATAATATATGTTTATATATATACTTGAGCCGGGGCTCGGGAAAGAAGGAAAAAATTAATGTGTCCGCAATAATATACCCGGGAGTTGAGAGTTGAGAGCCGAGAGCCGAGAGCCGGGAGCCGGTCATAAATAAAAATAACGCAAATGAATTATCTTAGTTATATGCTTCACTCATAGGTATGTGTACAGTATATATATTGTAACCAGGTTACATGAAAGCACTCCGGCCCGAACCCTCTACGTGAAGTCGGGCTAGCCAAAACCATATGTACAGGAGGCCGGGGCTCTCTAGAGCCATCGGCACAAATCCGGAAGCCACCAGGGACATCCACATGCGAGACCAGAAGTCGAAACTTCTACGTGAACCCATGGGTCATGACGACAATCAAGGCCTCTGTGCGTGTAGCCGAAGGGGGGCAAAATTATCTACGCCAAACCGTAGGCCGCTAGAGCCATCTACGCACGAGGCCGGGGTTCACCAAAGTCATCTCACGTGAGGCCAGGGGTTGGGTCCCGCTAGCGTCAAAGTGTGAAGGGACATAACTTGTTGTGCACTCGAAGGTCGAAAGAATCGGAACTTCGTACGGTGCAACAGCAATCGGGAACCTTTTTTCAGTCACGACTAGAAAAGGTAGGTCTCCCTACTTTTATGTACATGCTTGCAGAGTCTGAGAACAATAGTCGCGTACAGTAAAAAAAACTTTTAAATTTACAAAATTAATTGCAAATGGTCATATCTATTTTTTATTCCTGAAACCGGAAAATGACTTAATTCCTTACGAAAAGTTTAAAACGGAAAGGACAACAAGATTTCTTTCTCAACTTCGTAGAAGCTTGTCCAGTAAAAAGTTTTAACCCGAGCCCCGGGACAGAAAAAGAAAAAGATGGGCTCGTGAGAATTACACCCGGGGCCCGGGCGGGAGCCAACGAGGAATCAAAATAAAATAAAATTTTAGTCTTATGATTCACTCGTGCATATATATGTACATACATATTCTCTTAGAGGCAACTAATAAGTACAAACAAGCACCTCTTAGGTGCAGGAAAATTATAAAAAAATTTCCTATGATTACGCGTTTCATTTAGTCGAAAAACGTGACCGGACTCGATTAAAATCCTGACCGCACAGATTAATAAAAATCCCGAGTCACGGCAGCAGGGACAATACAAAAATACAGTGCGGACTCGTTCGCAAAAGCTCCAAAAGCCGCGAACCCATTTAGTTTTCAACTTAGGACACTAAAAAAAACATGTCCCAGGTTGCAAGCGCGGTGGAAAATCAAGTGCTCGTTGGACTTATCCACATAAATCCCAAAGAGGTCATTAAAATCCCAAGGCAATTGACCTAAACCCGAATGGTTCAACGGGACCCCGGGCGCAAGGTCCGGGAAGCAAAAATGTCACCCGCGCATTGGGGGCAACAAATCAAAACAAAGGGTCGCCAAGACCTACTGATGTAGACAATTCTATGATTGTTCATAAGAACACTTTTTATCATATAAAAACAACTGAGTAATTCAACGACAAAAACAAGTTATAAATAACTTAAACATATTGGGCTTCTAAATACCCACATCACCTACAATGCGAACGTACGGGCTCGAGAGTTCGGCCTCGAGGACTTGGTGTTGAAGAAGTTATTCAGAACGCATTCCGGGGCCCTCGGCCCAACGTGGGAAGGACCATTCCAGGTCACCAAGTGCTTGCTAAACGAAGCTTACGAGTTGGAGTTACCAGACGGGACCTCGGACCAATACCGTTGAAACGTACAACGTTTGAAGAGTTTCCACCAATGAAGAAGAGCCACCAGAAGATAGGGCCGAGATGAGCAAAAAACGTACTCTTCTATCATTCAGGTAATAAAACAAAAGTGGATATTTCCACATCAGCTTAAATGCCAAAGATCCCGGTAAAACTGACGAGCTCCTATAAAGACCTTCAGGTCAAGAGTCATAACGTACGGGGGAATATATAAAAACGGATATTTCCGCACAGCTTAAAGGCCAAAGATCCCGGTAAAACTGACGAGCTCCTAAAAAGACCTTCAGGTCAAGAGTCATAACGTACGGGGGAAAATATAAAAACGGATATTTCCGCACAGCTTAAAGGCCAAAGATCCCGGTAAAACTGACGAGCTCCTAAAAAGACCTTCAGGTCAAGAGTCATAACGTACGGGGGAAAATATAAAAACGGATATTTCCGCACAGCTTAAAAGCCAAAGATCCCGGTAAAACTGACGAGCTCCTAAAATGACCTTCAGGTCAAGAGTCATAACGTACGGGGGAAAATATAAAAACGGATACTTCCGCACAGCTTACGAGCCACCTCCGATAAAACTCCGAAAACTCTTGAGGCTCATGAAGCCCCAAGTCATAGGAGAACGGAGGACCTACGAAAACTTTCGCAAAGAGGAAGCCAACGAGCATCCATGAAAATCACAAAAGGGATCAGGTCCCTGTGGATCGTCCTGGGATAAAAAACACACGTGATCCAAGGTAGCACGTCAAGGTGTATCCGGGGCCAAGATCCAGAGATGCCGAGCCCACCGAGACCACAACAAGGACGCACCCCCGAGTCGCGTCCCGGGTCGAACAAACCCCCGAGTCGCTTTATGGGTCAAAAATATGCCGAGACCGCATCTCGGTTTATCACACTCACCATCCCGGGAATCCGTCTCGGATGCTTCTTAACCCGGGATCATATCCCGGTGTTCTACTCAAATCAGAAAAAATCCCGAAAAAACTACACAGGGATAGAACACACTATTCACCAAAACAAAAGCGGTGAGACAGACGATGCTTAAGAAAACATTTAGCAAAAAGCGACCCTTAGGGATCGACAAATATCCAAAGGGCTACAAGCCCTTAAAACAAACTAAATTCAAAAAACAAATAAAATAAGTACTGTCTGAGAGACCACGAGTTATCCGGGGCCGAAGCTTTTAAACAAAAAGACAGTAAGAACAAGATTATCCCTCGTCATTCTAAAAAATATTGTGAGGGCCAGAGTCTAAAGCGGGCTAACGCGTAAAATAACTAAAACTACTAAATAAGCACAAAAAACAAAGATAGTGTTCAAGCAACAACATGAATGTGTAAATCATCCGCAGCTAAGACATATTTGACAAACACTGATAAATATTAAAGTTTAACTAGAATTTAATTTTTCACTCAAAGAAAGAAACTCCTTCCGAGGCAAGACTCTCCTAGAGTGCCGACCAGAATCCTTTCGCCACTGACCATAAAATGCTTATCCGTCTCCAAGTGTTTCGCCAAACTTCTTTATCACCCAAAATGCCGAAATCGATTCCATCATCCCCTGCTCTCAGGGCCGGCATGACTTGCTCTGCCGGATACCTCAGCGGGATGATTATACCGGGTTGTGTGGTTATGCCCCCCCGATGCCTCTCTGGACCGGCATGACTTGCTCTGCCGGGTACCTCAGCGAGATGATTATACCGGGTTGTGTGGTTATGCCCCCCCGATGCCTCTCTGGACCGGCATGACTTGCTCTGCCGGGTACCTCAGCGAGATGATTATACCGGGTTGTGTGGTTATGCCCCCCCGATGCCTCTCTGGACCGGCATGACTTGCTCTGCCGGGTAACTCAGCAAGATGATTATACCGGGTTGTGTGGTTATGCCCCTCCGATGCCTCTCTGGACCGACATGACTTGCTCTGCCGGGTAACTCAGCAAGATGATTATACCGGGTTGTGTGGTTATGCCCCCCCGATGCCTCTCTGGACCGACATGACTTGCTCTGTCGGGTACCTCAGCGAGATGATTATACCGGGTTGTGTGGTTATGCCCCTCCGATGCCTCTCTGGACCGACATGACTTGCTCTGCCGGGTACCTCAGCGAGATGATTATACCGGGTTGTGTGGTGATGCCCCTCCGATGCCTCTCTGGACCGACATGACTTGCTCTGCCGGGTACCTCAGCGAGATGATTATACCGGGTTGTGTGGTTATGCCCCTCCGATGCCTCTCTGGACCGACATGACTTGCTCTGCCGGGTACCTCAGCGAGATGATTATACCGGGTTGTGTGGTTATGCCCCTCCGATGCCTCTCTGGACCGACATGACTTGCTCTGCCGGGTACCCCAGCGAGATGATTATACCGGGTTGTGTGGTTATTGATGGAGTTGTATTCTAAATGTCTAGTTTAGTGCAAATACGGAACTCCTTATCTATACCTTAGTTCGAGATATGATTCAAACATGATTGCATTTAATGCAATAGTCCTTGATGTATACGTTGTAGACAGTATGGCGTGAGGAGACACGCGGAAGATCATACTGTCGGTTACTCGTATACTATCGAACAGTAGCTCACGACTTAGATGGATAGGGACAATCCATCGGTACGTCGTAGTGTGACTGGTAGATAGTCGGTCTTGACTATCATGTTACACTCGTACACTTGGTGTATTGAGCAGGACCACGGGAGGGCGTTCGATTTATACTAATCGCAGTAATCGAACTAGACCTCAGATATTACGGATATACGAATTCTTAATCCCTATATAATTATAGGTGCGTGTGTCCAATTCTCGGTTCTTTGACTTGCCAATGAGTGAGACTAAATGATTAGTCGAGATTCTCGGTAAATTGGGAATCGTAATTGTACGCACGGCATGCTATAGATTATAGACAGGAAACCGTGTCCCGTTTATCGGGTTGATGACGTCCCCGAGATGAGCTCATAAAGTTTATCATGTAAACCCTGCAGGTGGATTCGTTCCACATGATAATAAGGATGAGTGGTACTAGTCTCGGATAATAAGAAACGAATTAATCTAATTGTTAGTAATTAAATAAATTCGTGGACGTTCGATATCTTAAACACGGGGAAAGTCGTATATGTAATTTCGGCGGAAATATTATTGGTAAAATAATATAGATTAATTAATTGGGAATTCAATTATAATTTTATAGTGGAATTAATTATAATTAAAATTGGATTTAATTAAAGGTTTTCTTTTAAGGACACCGGTTTAATTAAATTACAATTTAGCCTAATTAATTAATTGTCCTAAGGTCCCTAGTGTGGCCTATATATACCCCTCAATCTCTCTTCTCTTAACCTACGAAACGCCGCTATAATTAATTCTGTGGAGAAAATTATTTTGTTAGCGCAATTATTTTCTTCTCTGCTTAATTAATTTAGATTAGCGCAGTGTTTTTCTTTTCTGTAGAAATTAATTTGCTAGCGCAAATATATTTCTGGAGACAGAATAATAAAAACGTGAGAAAGAGGGTTTGAGAGAGAAGAAGAAGAGAAAACTCCGGTGGATCGTTGCCCACACAACGTCCGGCGTCGAGGGCTAGGATACACACTAGAAGATCTCAGGGTGTTCGCCTATTCGGCTTCTCCGAATCACGCTTCAAAGGTATGAAATCGAAAACCTTATTCCGCATCGTTTCGATTTCTTTCTCGTACGTAATCATACAACGAACCACCGATCGTGTTCGATGGCTTGGGTTTCGATGGTCTCGGACTGCTGGGCGTTCTCCGATCGCCGGAACAGTAGTCGGATCGAGAAAAACGGCCAGAACAGCCCGAACAGCCGCGACCCGCTGCTGGAACAGCGACGCTGTCGGCCGACATGTATAACTGTCGGCCGACACAGCCCTGTCGGACGACATCCTCCTGGTGTCGGGCGACAGACAGGGCAGAAGCCCTCGGTTTTGCGCGGTTGTGCCTCGGGCATGATGGCTGGGCGTAAACCGGGTCTGGGGCTTCGTGCTGAGTGTAGTAGGGACGCCGGGGGTCGACTGGGCTTGTTCGGATGTTCGAGTAGTCGAACGGACATGTCCCGGGTAGTCAATTTCCAACAATTGGTATCAGAGCCGGTTTATCGGTTTGTTGTATTGTTCGTACGTTTTGTGATGCAGGATGAACCCGATTATTATGGCCAATGTTGTGATGGATGTTGTGCTTTAATTTTGTGGTTTGATTAAACTCTCGGGCTTGTCGAGATTGTTTTTGTTTTGGAATAACGTTGCTTGTTTGTAATAGATAAAAACGACGGGTTGAGTCGTTAGGTTTATTTATTTATTTCGTCGTTTCCGGGCATGTATAGGGTCGATCACCTTGTATAGGATCAATGCCGGATTTAGTAGATTTATTCTTGTAATTTTTCTTACTAATTTTGGTGGATCGGGACGAGACCAAAACCCGGAGAAACGAGGATCGAGGAGGGCGAACCGGCAACGGGCAGCCAGCGAACACACCCCGTGTTCGCGACGGGCAGCAGCGGGGCTGGGGTTCGTTCGACCCCACGGACGACTCAACGAGGCTCGAGACGAGGCTCCAGTGGGAGGAGTTCGTCTCTTGACCCTCGAGCGAGTCGGTGGTGGACCGAGATTGAGACGAGCAACGAGATGAAGTTCCAAGAGACGTGCATTGGAGAATACTTAAGGCCATAATAATCGGGGCCACATTAATTGCTTTTTATGTGATTTACGTGCCTTTTATTATGCTTAATTATTTTATGCATGTTATCCCTCAATCGTAAAATACTAAGTGGGAGAGGGATTGGAAACAATCCCGCGGTCTCCATTCTCTGTTTTGAATGTGATGTGTATTGACTTACGAGTTGGCTTTAGTGTCATCCTCCCTATCGGATAAAGTCGATACACGGATATCACTGGATCAAAATGTTGGAGTTGTGTACTTAATGTCTAGATTTAAGTACCGGTAAACTCCCGGTCATAACATTTAACCTATTTAATTAATAAACAATTATTTGCAATTAATTATTATTAATTAATTATGCAAAATATAGTCCTGGATTTTATACGTTGTAGTTAGTATGGTGTGTCTGGCCCGCACAGAAGATCATACTATCGGTTACTCGTATTTAATCGAACAGTTGCTCACGACCTAGATGGACACGGACCAATCCATCGGTATAGTCGTCGTGTGAGAGAGAAGATGATTTGTCTTGATTATCTTATCACACTTGTACACTTGGTGTATTGAGCGGATCGATTGAGACTCATCAATTAGGATTGCTCGGCGATAATTGATTTGAGACTCGGAGTATTTTATTCTTAATCCCTAAAATAATTGCGGGTGTGTATATTTAATATTAGTGACTTTGATTTTCCAAAGGAGTTAACCGATTTAATTATTGGGTTAATTACCGGTTGAGTTGGGTCACTGTATTTTATGTATGGCATGCCGTGAATTCTTGAAGGGACAGTGTATCCCGTAAGGGTTGATAATATCCCCGAGATGAGTTCATAAGGAATTATTATGTAAACCCTGCAGGTGGATTTAATCCGCATAATAATAAAGGTTGAACGGTACTAGTCTCGGATATAAGATATGAATATTATTTATTGAGCAATAAATAAATTTATTCATGGATATTTAAATCTTAAATACACGGAATAAATAATACTAAGATGGAGAAATATTATTTGATATAATATGGAATAATATTGGGAGTGCAATTTTATTTATATAGTGGAAATTAAATAAAATTAATATTGATAAGAATTAATGGATTTGGGTTGGACCCAATTTAATATTCAATATTGGAAGCCCAATATTTATTCTCCTTATGATCCCCTACGTAGCCTATATAAGCACTACATGGTCTTCACTTTTCACAACCTAAGTTACGCCAACAAAAAAGTCGCGAAGAGTGAAGGAGATCCATAAGGTGTTCGATAGATCGTCGCCCACACGACGTTCGGACAAGGTGCAAGGAATACGTGGGAAGATCGCAAGGTCATCAACTCGTTTGATTTCGTTTCTCCGTACAACGAATCGAAGGTAAAATCATAAACCCTCTTTTATGATTTTGTGTGAATTAATTGTAGCATGTACATGAACACACGATCCGGATAAACGACGAACCTCGGGGACGGGGATTCGAGATCCCCGGCGAGGATCGAGAGGGGCGGTCGAACCTAGGGTTCAACCGCCGGGAACGCGCGATGCGAGAGGCACACGATCGAACCTAGGGTTCGATCGTCGGGGATCCGCCGTGGGCTGGTGCCACGGCGGGAGGATCCGCCGACCTCCGTCGTCGGCGGCGCGTTCAGCGCAAACACCCTCGGCTGGGGGCCGAGGGGTCGATCGAGCCCGTAGGCTCGATCGCTGGGAGCTGCGGGGATAACCCGCAGCGACTCGTAGCGTGCTGCGGGGTTTCCCGCAGCGGAGCGCTGGGACGAGCCCAGCGCGTTGAGCAGCGGGTCACGCGACCCGCTGCGGGGCTGCTACGAGCAGCCCCGGGGATGCCTCGCGCATCCCCAGCGATCATCGCGAGATGATCGCGAGCCCCGTGCGGGGGCTCGGCTGGACGCTCGCGGCCTTCGGGCCTCGCTGGGTGTTCGGTCGGGCCCCGGCTCGTGCGGTGGTTCGCGTTCGTGGATCCGACTCGCGGGAGAAAATCGGCTGGGGGCGGGCTGCGTGTCTTCGGGCGCGTAGTCTCCAAAGGTCGGACTCCTGCGGATGAGTCGGGTATCCAATCTCCGGCGATGAAGGATTTCGGTCGGGCTATCGGTTCCGCATAATTTTAATAGCCCGGGATATCGATTTCCAACAACTGGTATCAGAGCGTTTGGTTTCGTGTTCATGTATATGCTCGATTATTGTTCTACCTTGCAGGATTTCCGGCTATCATGGTTGGATTTAATTAATTTTTTTTAATTAATTATCATGATTATTAAACTCTCGGACATGTCGAGATTCGTTTTTTGTGTGGTTGAATGTTTGTAATAGTAAAAATTCGGGGGTTGACCGAATTTAGGATTTATTATTACGTTCTTTATTTTCCGGGAAAATGTATAGGGTCGATTTCATGTATAGAATCGATACCGGATATTGTAATTTAATTCTTGTAATTTTATTACGTTGGTTCGATGTTGAGACGATCGCCGGAAGACGAAGAAGGTGTGACGAAGAAGACGATGGACGAAGGGGCCGATCATCCCCATGATCGACCCATGGATCGATCGCCCACATGGGGCTGTCCGTGGGAGCTCCCGGCCACGCCGGCCACCCATGGTGGTGGCGCGTGGGCTGGGGGCGGCGACGGTGCTCCTCCCGGGCGGCGGTCGACGGTGGGGGTGGTGCGGGGACTCCCAACCCGTGCTACTCCTACCATAATCCAACTTTCCAAATTAATTCGGGTTTTCTATTTGAGTACTTTCCTTTTAGGAAACTCTCACGCATTAGGAAAAGAATTAATTAAACCCTAAAACTAAGCATATAACCGAAAAACTCAAAACCCTAAAATTTTAAAAAAAACTAAACACTAAACCCTAAAAACTAAATCTAAAACCCTAAACTTTAATACACTAAACCCTAAATCCTAATACTCTAAACACTAAAACCTAAAAACAAAACCTTAAACCCTAAAAACTAGAACCCTAATCTTTAATACACTAAAACCCTAAACCCTAAAACTAAATATTAAACCCTAAAATTCTAAACCCTAAAACCTAAAACAAAAACCCTAAAAGCTAAAAGCTAAAACCCTTAACTTGAATACAATAAAACCTTAAACCCTAAAACCTAAAATTAAACCCTAAAACTAAGCATATAACCAAAAAAATCAAAACCCTAAAATTGAAAACAAAAACCTTAAACCATAAACCCTAAAAACTAAATCTAAAACCCTAAACTTTAATACACTAAACCCTAAATCCTAATTCCCTAAACACTAAAACATAAAAACAAAACCCTAAACCCTAAAAAGAAAAACCCTAATCTTTAATACACTAAAACCTTAAACCCTAAAACTAAAATTTTAAACCCTAAAACCTAAAACAAAAACCCTAACCCCAAAAACCTATAACCCTAAACTTGAATACATCAAAACCCTAAACACTAAAAACTAAAACCTAATACACTAAACTAAAATCAATAAAACCCTAAACCCTAAAACCAAAAACCAAGACCCTAAACCCTAAATCCTAAAAACTAAATCATAAACCCTAAATTTTAATACACTAAATCCTTAGTCCTAATAATCTAAACACAAAAACCTAAAAACAAAGCCCTAAACCCTAAAAACTAAAACCCTAATCTTTAATACAGTAAAACCCTAAACCCTAAAACTAAACATTAAACCCTAATATTCTAAACCCTAAAACCTAAAACAAAAACCCTAAAAACTAAAACCTAAAACCCTAAACCTTAAAATTAAACCCTAAAACTAAGCATATAACCGAAAAACTCAAAACCCTAAAATTTAAAAAAAACCTATGCACTAAACCCTAAAAACTAAATCTAAAACCCTAAATTTTAATGTACTAAACCCTAAATCCTAATACTCTAAACACTAAAACCTAAAAACAAAACCCTAAACCCTAAAAACTAGAACCCTAACCTTTAATACACTAAAACCCTAAACCCTAAAACTAAATATTAAACCTTAAAATTCTAAACCCTAAAACCTAAAACAAAAACCGTAAAAACTAAAACCTAAAACCCTAAATCCTAATTCTCTAAACACTAAAACATAAAAACGAAAGCCTAAACCCTAAAAACAAAAACCCTAATCTTTAATACACTAAAACCCTAAACCGTAAAACTAAAATTTTAAACCCTAAAACCTAAAACGAAAACCCTAAACCCTAAAAATTATAACCCTAAACTTGAATACACTAAAAGCCTAAACCCTAAAACCTAAAAACAAAGCCCTAAAACCTAAAAACTAAAACCCTAATCTTTAATACAGTAAAACCCTAAACCCTAAACTTTAAACCCTAATATTCTAATCCCTAAAACCTAAAACAAAAACCCTAAAAACTAAAACCTAAAACCCTAAACCTTAAAATTAAACCCTAAAATTCAGCATATAATCGAAACACTCAAAACACTAAAATTTAAAAAAAAAACTAAAAACTAAACCCTAAAAATTAAATCTAAAACCCTAAACTTTAATACACTAAACCCGAAATCCTAATACTCTAAACACTAAAACCTAAAAACATAACCTTAAACCCTAAAAACTAGAACCCTAATATTTAATACACTAAAACCCTAAACCCTAAAACTAAATATTAAACCCTAAAATTCTAAACACTAAAACCTAAAACAAAAACCCTAAAAGCTAAAACCTAAAACCCTTAACTTGAATACAATAAAACCTTAAACCCTAAAACCTAAAATTAAACCCTAAAACTAAGCATATAACCCAAAAACTCAAAACCCTAAAATTGAAAACAAAAACCATAAACCCTAAACCATAAAAACTAATTCTAAAACCCTAAACTTTATTACACTAAACCCTAAATCCTAATACTCTAAACGCTAAAACATAAAAAAAAAAAACTAAACCTTAAAAACAAAAACCCTAATCTTTAATACACTAAAACCCTAAACCCTAAACCTAAAATTTTAAACCCTAAAACCTATAACCAAAACCCTAAACCCAAAAACTATAACCCTAAACTTGAATACAACAAAACCCTAAACACTAAAAACTAAAACCTAATACACTAAACTAAAATCAATAAAACCCTAAAACATAAAACCAAAACCCTAAACCCTAAATCCTAAAAACTAAATCTTAAACCCTAAATTTTAATGTACTAAACCCTAAATCCTAATACTCTAAACACTAAATCTAAAAACAAAACCCTAAACCCTAAAAACTAGAACACTAACCTTTAATACACTAAAACCCTAAACCCTAAAACTAAATATTAAACCCTAAAATTCTAAACCCTAAAACCTAAAACAAAAACCCTAAAAACTAAAACCTAAAACCCTAAATCCTAATTCTCTAAACACTAAAACATAAAAACGAAACCCTAAACCCTAAAAACAAAAACCCTAATATTTAATACACTAAAACCCTAAACCGTAAAACTAAAATTTTAAACCCTAAAACCTAAAACAAAAACCCTAAACCCAAAAAATTATAACCCTAAACTTGAATACACTAAAACCCTAAACCCTAAAAGTAAACATTAAACCCTAATATTCTAAACCCTTAAACCTAAAACAAAAACCCTAAAAACTAAAACCTAAAACCCTAAACCTTAAAATTTAACCCTAAAACTAAGCATATAACCGAAAAACTCAAAACCCTAAAATTAAAAAAAAACCAAAACACAACCCTAAAAACTAAATCTAAAACCCTAAACTTTAATACACTAAACCCTAAATCCTAATACTCTAAACACTAAAACCTAAAAACAAAACCCTAAACCCTAAAAACTAGAACTCTAATCTTTAATACACTAAAACCCTAAACTCTAAAACTAAATATTAAACCCTAAAATTCTAAACCCTAAAACCTAAAACAAAAACCCTAAAAACTAAAACCTAAAACCCTTAACTTGAATACAATAAAACCCTAAACCCTAAACCTAAAATTAAACCCTAAAACTAAGCATATAACCAAAAAAATAGAAACCCTAAAATTGAAAACAAAAACCCTAAACCATAAACCTAAAAACTAAATCTAAAACCCAACACTTTAATACACTAAACCCTAAATCCTAATTCTCTAAACACTAAAACATAAAAACAAAACCCTAAACCCTAAAAAGAAAAACCCTAATCTTTAATACCCTAAAACCCTAAACCCTAAAACCTAAAACAAAAACCCTAAACCCAAAAAACTATAACCCTAAACTAGAATACAACAAAACCCTAAACACTAAAAACTAAAACCTGATACACTAAACTAAAATCAATAAAACCCTGAACCCTAAAACCTAAAACCAAAACCCTAAACCCTAAATCCAAAAAACTTAATCTTAATCCCTAAATTTTAATACACTAAATCCTTAGTCCTAATAATCTAAACACTAAAACCTAAAAACAAAGCCCTAAACCCTAAAAACTAAAACCCTAATCTTTAATACACTAAAACCTTAAACCCTAAAACTAAACATTAAACACTAATATTATAAACCTTAAAACCTAAAACAATAAACCCAAAAACTAAAACCTAAAACCCTAAACATTAAAATTAAACCCTAAAACTAAGCATATAACCGAAACACTCAAAACCCTAAAATTTAAAAAAAAAAACTAAACACTAAACCCTAAAAACTAAATCTAAAACCCTAAACTTTAATACACTAAACCCAAAATCCTAATACTATAAACACTAAAACCTAAAAACAAAACCCTAAACCTCAAAAACTAGAACACTAATCTTTAATACACTAAAACCTTAAACCCAAAAACTAAATATTAAACCCTAAAATTCTAAACCCTAAAACCTAAAACAAAAAACCCTAAAAACTAAAACCTAAAACCCTAAACTTAAATACAATAAAACCCTAAACCCTAAACCCTAAAACCTAAAATTAAACCCTAAAACTAAGCATATAACCCAAAAACTCAAAACCCTAAAATTGAAAACAAAAACCATAAACCATAAACCATAAAAACTAATTTTAAAACCCTAAACTTCATTACACTAAACCCTAAATCCTAATACTCTAAACACTAAAACATAAAAAAAAAAACCTAAACCTTAAAACCAAAAACCCTAATCTTTAATACACTAAAACCCTAAACCCTAAACCTAAAATTGTAAACCCTAAAACCTATAACCAAAACCCTAAACCCAAAAAACTATAACCCTAAACTTGAATACAGCAAAACCCTAAACACTAAAAACTAAAACCTAATACACTAAACTAAAATCAATAAAACCCTAAAACATAAAACCAAAACCCTAAACCCTAAATCCTAAAAACTAAATCTTAAACCCTAAATTTTAATGTACTAAACCCTAAATCTTAATACTCTAAACACTAAAACCTAAAAACAAAACCCTAAACCCTAAAAACTAGAACCCTAAACTTTAATACACTAAAACCCTAAACCCTAAAACAAAATATTAAACCCTAAAATTCTAAACCCTAAAACCTAAAACAAAAACCGTAAAAACTAAAACCTAAAACCCTAAATCCTAATTCTCTAAACACTAAAACATAAAAACGAAATCCTAAACCCTAAAAACAAAAACCCTAATCTTTAATACACTAAAACCCTAAACCGTAAAACTAAAATTTTAAACCCTAAAACCTAAAACCAAAACCCTAAACCCAAAAAATTATAACCCTAAACTTGAATACACTAAAACCCTAAACCCTAAAACTAAACATTAAACCCTAATATTCTAAACCCTAAAACCTAAAACAATAACCCTAAAAACTAAAACCCTAATCTTGAATACACTAAAACCCTAAACCCTAAAACTAAACATTAAACCCTAATATTCTAAACCCTAAAACCTAAAACAAAACCCTAAAAACTAAAACCTAAAACCCTAAACCTTAAAATTAAACCCTAAAACTAAGCATATAACCGAAAAACTCAAAACCCTAAAATTTAAATAAAACCTAAACACTAAACCCTAAAAACTAAATCTAAAACCCTAAACTTTAATACACTAAACCCGAAATCCTAATACCCTAAACACTAAAACCTAAAAACAAAACCTTAAACCTTAAAAACTAGAACCCTAATCTTTAATACACTAAAACCCTAAACCCTAAAACTAAATATTAAACCCTAAAATTCTAAACCCTAAAACCTAAAACAAAAACCCTAAAAGCTAAAACCTAAAACCCTTAACTTAAATACAATAAAACCTTAAACCCCAAAACCTAAAATTAAACCCTTAAACTAAGCATATAACCCAAAAACTCAAAACCCTAAAATTGAAAACAAAAACCATAAACCCTAAACCATAAAAACTAATTCTAAAACCCTAAACTTTATTACACTAAACCCTAAATCCTAATACTCTAAACGCTAAAAATAAAAAAAACCCTAAACCTTAAAAACAAAAACCCTAATCTTTAATACACTAAAACCCTAAACCCTAAACCTAAAATTTTAAACCCTAAAACTTATAACCAAAACCCTAAACCCAAGAAACTATAACCCAAAACTTGAATACAACAAAACCCTAAACACTAAAAACTAAAACCTAATACACTAAACTAAAATCAATAAAACCCTAAACCCTAAAACATAAAACCAAAACCCTAAACCCTAAATCCTAAAAACTAAATCTTAAACCCTAAATTTTAATGTACTAAACCCTAAATCCTAATACTCTAAACACTAAATCTAAAAACAAAACCCTAAACCCTAAAAACTAGAACCCTAACCTTTAATACACTAAAACCCTAAACCCTAAAACTAAATATTAAACCCTAAAATTCTAAACCCTAAAACCTAAAACAAAAACCGTAAAAACTAAAACCTAAAACCCTAAATCCTAATTCTCTAAACACTAAAACATAAAAACGAAACCCTAAACCATAAAAACAAAAACCCTAATCTTTAATACACTAAAACCCTAAACCGTAAAACTAAAATTTTAAACCCTAAAACCTAAAAAGAAAACCCTAAACCCAAAAAATTATAACCCTAAACTTGAATACACTAAAACCCTAAACCCTAAAAGTAAACATTAAACCCTAATATTCTAAACCCTAAAACCTAAAACAAAAACCCTAAAAACTAAAACCTAAAACCCTAAACCTTAAAATTTAACCCTAAAACTAAGCATATAACCGAAAAACTCAAAACCCTAAAATTAAAAAAAAAAACCAAAACAATAAACCCTAAAAACTAAATCTAAACCCTAAACTTTAATACACTAAACCCTAAATCCTAATACTCTAAACACTAAAACCTAAAAACAAAACCCTAAACCCTATAAACTAGAACTCTAATCTTTAATACACTAAAACCCTAAACCCTAAAACTAAATATTAAACCCTAAAATTCTAAACCCTAAAACCTAAAACAAAAACCCTAAAAACTAAAACCTAAAACCCTTAACTTGAATACAATAAAACCCTAAACCCTAAACCTAAAATTAAACCCTAAAACTAAGCATATAACCAAAAAAATAGAAACCCTAAAATTGAAAACAAAAACCCTAAACCATAAACCTAAAATTAAACCCTAAAACCTAAAATTAAACCCTAAAACTAAGCATATAACCCAAAAACTCAAAACCCTAAAATTGAAAACAAAAACCATAAACCCTAAACCATAAAAACTAATTCTAAAACCCTAAACTTTATTACACTAAACCCTAAATCCTAATACTCTAAACGCTAAAACATAAAAAAAAACCCTAAACCTTAAAAACAAAAACCCTAATCTTTAATACACTAAAACCCTAAACCCTAAACCTAAAATTTTAAACCCTAAAACCTATAACCAAAACCCTAAACCCAAAAAACTATAACCCTAAACTTGAATACAACAAAACCCTAAACACTAAAAACTAAAACCTAATACACTAAACTAAAATCAATAAAACCCTAAACCCTAAAACATAAAACCAAAACCCTAAACCCTAAATCCTAAAAACTAAATCTTAAACCCTAAATTTTAATGTACTAAACCCTAAATCCTAATACTCTAAACACTAAATCTAAAAACAAAACCCTAAACCCTAAAAACTAGAACCCTAACCTTTAATACACTAAAACCCTAAACCCTAAAACTAAATATTAAACCCTAAAATTCTAAACCCTAAAACCTAAAACAAAAACCCTAAAAACTAAAACCTAAAACCCTAAATCCTAATTCTCTAAACACTAAAACATAAAAACGAAACCCTAAACCCTAAAAACAAAAACCCTAATCATTAATACACTAAAACCCTAAACCGTAAAACTAAAATTTTAAACCCTAAAACCTAAAACAAAAACCCTAAACCCAAAAAATTATAACCCTAAACTTGAATACACTAAAACCCTAAACCCTAAAAGTAAACATTAAACCCTAATATTCTAAACCCTAAAACCTAAAACAAAAACCCTAAAAACTAAAACCTAAAACCCTAAACCTTAAAATTTAACCCTAAAACTAAGCATATAACCGAAAAACTCAAAACCCTAAAATTAAAAAAAAAACCAAAACACTAAACCCTAAAAACTAAATCTAAAACCCTAAACTTTAATACACTAAACCCTAAATCCTAATACTCTAAACACTAAAACCTAAAAACAAAACCCTAAACCCTAAAAACTAGAACTCTAATCTTTAATACACTAAAACCCTAAACCCTAAAACTAAATATTAAACCCTAAAATTCTAAACCCTAAAACCTAAAACAAAAACCCTAAAAACTAAAACCTAAAACGCTTAACTTGAATACAATAAAACCCTAAACCCTAAACCTAAAATTAAACCCTAAAACTAAGCATATAACCAAAAAAATAGAAACCCAAAAATTGAAAACAAAAACCCTAAACCATAAACCTAAAAACTAAATCTAAAACCCAACACTTTAATACACTAAACCCTAAATCTTAATTCTCTAAACACTAAAACATAAAAACAAAACCCTAAACCCTAAAAAGAAAAACCCTAATCTTTAATACCCTAAAACCCTAAACCCTAAAACCTAAAACAAAAACCCTAAACCCAAAAAACTATAACCCTAAACTAGAATACAACAAAACCCTAAACACTAAAAACTAAAACCTGATACACTAAACTAAAATCAATAAAACCCTGAACCCTAAAACCTAAAACCAAAACCCTAAACCCTAAATCTAAAAAACTTAATCTTAAACCCTAAATTTTAATACACTAAATCCTTAGTCCTAATAATCTAAACACTAAAACCTAAAAACAAAGCCCTAAACCCTAAAAACTAAAACCCTAATCTTTAATACACTAAAACCCTAAACCCTAAAACTAAACATTACACACTAATATTATAAACCTTAAAACCTAAAACAAAAACCCCAAAAACTAAAACCTAAAACCCTAAACATTAAAATTAAACCCTAAAACTAAGCATATAACCGAAACACTCAAAACCCTAAAATTTTAAAAAAAAACTAAACACTAAACCCTAAAAACTAAATCTAAAACCCTAAACTTTAATACACTAAACCCAAAATCCTAATACTATAAACACTAAAACCTAAAAACAAAACCCTAAACCTCAAAAACTAGAAAACTAATCTTTAATACACTAAAACCTTAAACCCAAAAACTAAATATTAAACCCTAAAATTCTAAACCCTAAAACCTAAAACAAAAAACCCTAAAAACTAAAACCTAAAACCCTAAACTTAAATACAATAAAACCCTAAACCCTAAACCCTAAAACCTAAAATTAAACCCTAAAACTAAGCATATAACCCAAAAACTCAAAACCCTAAAATTGAAAACAAAAACCATAAACCATAAACCATAAAAACTAATTCTAAAACCCTAAACTTCATTACACTAAACCCTAAATCCTAATACTCTAAATACTAAAACATAAAAAAAAACCTAAACTTTAAAACCAAAAACCCTAATCTTTAATACACTAAAACCCTAAACCCTAAACCTAAAATTGTAAACCCTAAAACCTATAACCAAAACCCTAAACCCAAAAAACTATAACCCTAAACTTGAATACAACAAAACCCTAAACACTAAAAACTAAAACCTAATACACTAAACTAAAATCAATAAAACCCTAAACCCTAAAACATAAAACCAAAACCCTAAACCCTAAATCCTAAAAACTAAATCTTAAACCCTAAATTTTAATGTACTAAACCCTAAATCCTAATACTCTAAACACTAAAACCTAAAAACAAAACCCTAAACCCTAAAAACTAGAACCCTAACCTTTAATACACTAAAACCCTAAACCCTAAAACTAAATATTAAATCCTAAAATTCTAAACCCTAAAACCTAAAACAAAAACCGTAAAAACTAAAACCTAAAACCCTAAATCCTAATTCTCTAAACACTAAAACATAAAAACGAAAACCCTAAACCCTAAAAACAAAAACCCTAATCTTTAATACACTAAAACCCTAAACCGTAAAACTAAAATTTTAAACCCTAAAACCTAAAACCAAAACCCTAAACCCAAAAAATTATAACCCTAAACTTGAATACACTAAAACCCTAAACCCTAAAAGTAAACGTTAAACCCTACTATTCTAAACCCTAAAACCTAAAACAATAACCCTAAAAACTAAAACCCTAATCTTGAATACACTAAAACCCTAAACCCTAAAACTAAACATTAAACCCTAATATTCTAAACCCTAAAACCTAAAACAAAAACCCTAAAAACTAAAACCTAAAACCTTAAACCTTAAAATTAAACCCTAATGCTAAGCATATAACCGAAAAACTCAAAACCCTAAAATTTTAAAAAAAACTAAACACTAAACCCTAAAAACTAAATCTATAACCCTAAACTTTAATACACTAAACCATAAATCCTAATACTCTAAACACTAAAACCTAAAAACAAAACCTTAAACCCTAAAAACTAGAACCCTAATCTTTAATACACTAAAACCCTAAACCCTAAAAATAAATATTAAACCCTAAAATTCTAAACCCTAAAACCTAAAACAAAAACCCTAAAAGCTAAAACCTAAAACCCTTAACTTGAATACAATAAAACCTTAAACCTTAAAACCTAAAATTAAACCCTAAAACTAAGCATATAACCAAAAAAATCAAAACCCTAAAATTGAAAACAAAAACCTTAAACCATAAACCCTAAAAACTAAATCTAAAACCCTAAACTTTAATACACTAAACCCTAAATCCTAATTCTCTAAACACTAAAACATAAAAACAAAACCCTAAACCCTAAAAAGAAAAACCCTAATCTTTAATACACTAAAACCTTAAACCCTAAAACTAAAATTTTAAACCCTAAAACCTAAAACAAAAACCCTAACCCCAAAAAACTATAACCCTAAACTTGAATACATCAAAACCCTAAACACTAAAAACTAAAACCTAATACACTAAACTAAAATCAATAAAACCCTAAACCCTAAAACCAAAAACCAAGACACTAAACCCTAAATCCTAAAAACCAAATCATAAACCCTAAATTTTAATACACTAAATCCTTAGTCCTAATAATCTAAACACAAAAACCTAAAAACAAAGCCCTAAACCTTAAAAACTAAAACCCTAATCTTTAATACAGTAAAACCCTAAACCCTAAAACTAAACATTAAACCCTAATATTCTAAACCCTAAAACCTAAAACAAAAACCCTAAAAACTAAAACCTAAAACCCTAAACCTTAAAATTAAACCCTAAAACTAAGCATATAACCGAAAAACTCAAAACCCTAAAATTTAAAAAAAACCTAAACACTAAACCCTAAAAACTAAATCTAAAACCCTAAACTTTAATACACTAAAACCTAAATCCTAATACTCTAAACACTAAAACCTAAAAACAAAACCCTAAACCCTAAAAACTAGAACCCTAACCTTTAATACACTAAAACCCTAAACCCTAAAACTAAATATTAAACCCTAAAATTCTAAACCCTAAAACCTAAAACAAAAACCGTAAAATCTAAAACCTAAAACCCTAAATCCTAATTCTCTAAACACTAAAACATAAAAACGAAAACCCTAAACCCTAAAAACAAAAACCTTAATCTTTAATACACTAAAACCCTAAACCGTAAAACTAAAATTTTAAACCCTAAAACCTAAAATTAAAACCCTAAACCCAAAAAATTATAACCCTAAACTTGAATACACTAAAACCCTAAACCCTAAAAGTAAACATTAAACCCTAATATTCTAAACCCTAAAACCTAAAACAATAACCCTAAAAACTAAAACCCTAATCTTGAATACACTAAAACCCTAAACCCTAAAACTAAACATTAAACCCTAATATTCTAAACCCTAAAACCTAAAACAAAAACCCTAAAAACTAAAACCTAAAACCCTAAACCTTAAAATTAAACCCTAATGCTAAGCATATAACCGAAAAACTCAAAACCTTAAAATTTAAAAAAAAACTAAACACTAAACCCTAAAAACTAAATCTATAACCCTAAACTTTAATACACTAAACCCTAAATCCTAATACTCTAAACACTAAAACCTAAAAACAAAACCTTAAACCCTAAAAACTAGAACCCTAATCTTTAATACACTAAAACCCTAAACCCTAAAAATAAATATTAAACCCTAAAATTCTAAACCCTAAAACCTAAAACAAAAACCCTAAAAGCTAAAACCTAAAACCCTTAACTTGAATACAATAAAACCTTAAACCCTAAAACCTAAAATTAAACCCTAAAACTAAGCATATAACCAAAAAAATCAAAACCCTAAAATTGAAAACAAAAACCTTAAACCATAAACCCTAAAAACTAAATCTAAAACCCTAAACTTTAATACACTAAACCCTAAATCCTAATTCTCTAAACACTAAAACATAAAAACAAAACCCTAAACCCTAAAAAGAAAAACCTTAATCTTTAATACACTAAAACCTTAAACCCTAAAACTAAAATTTTAAACCCTAAAACCTAAAACAAAAACCCTAACCCCAAAAAACTATAACCCTAAACTTGAATACATCAAAACCCTAAATACTAAAAACTAAAACCTAATACACTAAACTAAAATCAATAAAACCCTAAACCCTAAAACCAAAAACCAAGACACTAAACCCTAAATCCTAAAAACCAAATCATAAACCCTAAATTTTAATACACTAAATCCTTAGTCCTAATAATCTAAACACAAAAACCTAAAAACAAAGCCCTAAACCATAAAAACTAAAACCCTAATCTTTAATACAGTAAAACCCTAAACCCTAAAACTAAACATTAAACCCTAATATTCTAAACCCTAAAACCTAAAACAAAAACCCTAAAAACTAAAACCTAAAACCCTAAACCTTAAAATTAAACCCTAAAACTAAGCATATAACCGAAAAACTCAAAACCCTAAAATTTAAAAAAAAACCTAAACACTAAACCCTAAAAACTAAATCTAAAACCCTAAACTTTAATACACTAAAACCTAAATCCTAATACTCTAAACACTAAAACCTAAAAACAAAACCCTAAACCCTAAAAACTAGAACCCTAACCTTTAATACACTAAAACCCTAAACCCTAAAACTAAATATTAAACCCTAAAATTCTAAACCCTAAAACCTAAAACAAAAACCGTAAAAACTAAAACCTAAAACCCTAAATCCTAATTCTCTAAACTCTAAAACATAAAAACGAAACCCTAAACCCTAAAAACAAAAACCCTAATCTTTAATACACTAAAAACCTAAACCGTAAAACTAAAATTTTAAACCCCAAAACCTAAAACAAAAACCCTAAACCCAAAAAATTATAACCCTAAACTTGAATACACTAAAACCCTAAACCCTAAAAGTAAACATTAAACCCTAATATTCTAAACCCTAAAACCTAAAACAATAACCCTAAAAACTAAAACCCTAATCTTGAATACACTAAAACCCTAAACCCTAAAACTAAACATTAAACCCTAATATTCTAAACCCTAAAACCTAAAACAAAATCCCTAAAAACTAAAACCTAAAACCCTAAACCTTAAAATTAAACCCTAAAACTAAGCATATAACCGAAAAATTCAAAACCCTAAAATTTAAAAAAAAAACTAAACACTAAACCCTAAAAACTAAATCTAAAACCCTAAACTTTAATACACTAAACCCTAAATCCTAATACTCTAAACACTAAAACCTAAAAACAAAACCTTAAACCCTAAAAACTAGAACCCTAATCTTTAATACACTAAAACCCTAAACCCTAAAACTAAATATTAAACCCTAAAATTCTAAACCCTAAAACGTAAAACAAAAACCCTAAAAGCTAAAACCTAAAACCCTTAACTTGAATACAATAAAACCTTAAACCCTAAAACCTAAAATTAAACCCTAAAACTAAGCATATAACCAAAAAAATCAAAACCCTAAAATTGAAAACAAAAACCTTAAACCATAAACCCTAAAACTAAATCTAAAACCCTAAACTTTAATACACTAAACCCTAAATCCTAATTCCCTAAACACTAAAACATAAAAACAAAACCCTAAACCCTAAAAAGAAAAACCCTAATCTTTAATACACTAAAACCTTAAACCCTAAAACTAAAATTTTAAACCCTAAAACCTAAAACAAAAACCCTAACCCCAAAAAACTATAACCCTAAACTTGAATACATCAAAACCCTAAACACTAAAAACTAAAACCTAATACACTAAACTAAAATCAATAAAACCCTAAACCCTAAAACCAAAAACCAAGACCCTAAACCCTAAATCCTAAAAACTAAATCATAAACCCTAAATTTTAATACACTAAATCCTTAGTCTTAATAATCTAAACACAAAAACCTAAAAACAAAGCCCTAAACCCTAAAAACTAAAACCCTAATCTTTAATACAGTAAAACCCTAAACCCTAAAACTAAACATTAAACCCTAATATTCTAAACCCTAAAACCTAAAACAAAAACCCTAAAAACTAAAACCTAAAACCCTAAACCTTAAAATTAAACCCTAAAACTAAGCATATAACCGAAAAACTCAAAACCCTAAAATTTAAAAAAAACCTAAACACTAAACCCTAAAAACTAAATCTAAAACCCTAAACTTTAATACACTAAACCCTAAATCCTAATACTCTAAACACTAAAACCTAAAAACAAAACCCTAAACCCTAAAAACTAGAACCCTAACCTTTAATACACTAAAACCCTAAACCCTAAAACTAAATATTAAACCCTAAAATTCTAAACCCTAAAACCTAAAACAAAAACCGTAAAAACTAAAACCTAAAACCCTAAATCCTAATTCTCTAAACACTAAAACATAAAAACGAAACCCTAAACCCCAAAAACAAAAACCCTAATCTTTAATACACTAAAACCCTAAACCGTAAAACTAAAATTTTAAACCCTAAAACCTAAAACGAAAACCCTAAACCCTAAAAATTATAACCCTAAACTTGAATACACTAAAACCCTAAACCCTAAAAGTAAACATTAAACCCTAATATTCTAAACCCTAAAACCTAAAACAATAACCCTAAAAACTAAAACCCTAATCTTGAATACACTAAAACCCTAAAACCTAAAACTAAACATTAAACCCTAATATTCTAAACCCTAAAACCTAAAACAAAAACCCTAAAAACTAAAACCTAAAACCCTAAACCTTAAAATTAAACCCTAAAACTAAGCATATAACCGAAAAACTCAAAACCCTAAAATTTAAAAAAAAACCTAAACGCTAAACCCTAAAAACTAAATCTAAAACTCTAAACTTTAATACACTAAACCCTAAATCCTAATACTCTAAACACTAAAACCTAAAAACAAAACCCTAAACCCTAAAAACTAGAACCCTAACCTTTAATACACTAAAACCCTAAACCCTAAAACTAAATATTAAACCCTAAAATTCTAAACCCTAAAACCTAAAACAAAAACCGTAAAAACTAAAACCTAAAACCCTAAATCCTATTTCTCTAAACACTAAAACATAAAAATGAAACCCTAAACCCTAAAAACAAAAACCCTAATCTTTAATACACTAAAACCCTAAACCGTAAAACTAAAATTTTAAACCCTAAAACCTAAAACCAAAACCCTAAACCCAAAAAATTATAACCCTAAACTTGAATACACTAAAACCCTAAACCCTAAAAGTAAACATTAAACCCTAATATTCTAAACCCTAAAACCTAAAACAATTACCCTAAAAACTAAAACCCTAATCTTGAATACACTAAAACCCTAAACCCTAAAACTAAACATTAAACCCTAATATTCTAAACCCTAAAACCTAAAACAAAAACCCTAAAAACTAAAACCTAAAACCCTAAACCTTAAAATTAAACCCTAAAACTAAGCATATAACCGAAAAACTCAAAACCCTAAAATTTAAAAAAAAACTAAACACTAAACCCTAAAAACTAAATCTAAAACCCTAAACTTTAATACACTAAACCCTAAATCCTAATACTCTAAACACTAAAACCTAAAAACAAATCCTTAAACCCTAAAAACTAGAACCCTAATCTTTAATACACTAAAACCCTAAACCTTAAAACTAAATATTAGCCCTAAAATTCTAAACCCTAAAACCTAAAACAAAAACCCTAAAAGCTAAAACCTAAAACCCTTAACTTGAATACAATAAAACCTTAAACCCTAAAACCTAAAATTAAACCCTAAAACTAAGCATATAACCAAAAAAATCAAAACCCTAAAATTGAAAACAAAAACCATAAACCATAAACCCTAAAAACTAAATCTAAGCCCCTAAATCCTAATTCCCTAAACACTAAAACATAAAAACAAAACCCTAAACCCTAAAAAGAAAAACTCTAATCTTTAATACACTAAAACCCTAAACCCTAAAACTAAAATTTTAAACCCTAAAACATAAAACCAAAACCCTAAACCAGAAAAACTATAACCCTAAACTTGAATACATCAAAACCCTAAACACTAAAAACTAAAACCTAATACACTAAACTAAAATCAATAACACCCTAAACCCTAAAACCTAAAACCAAGACCCTAAACCCTAAATCCTAAAAACTAAATCATAAACCCTAAATTTTTTAATACACTAAATCCTTAGTCCTAATAATCTAAACACTAAAACCTAAAAACAAAGCCCTAAACCCTAAAAACTAAAACCCTAATCTTTAATACAGTAAAACCCTAAACCCTAAAACTAAACATTAAACCCTAATATTCTAAACCCTAAAACCTAAAACAAAAACCCTAAAAACTAAAACCCAAAACCCTAAACCTTAAAATTAAACCCTAAAACTAAGCATATAACCGAAAAACTCAAAACCCTAAAATTTAAAAAAACACCTAAACACTAAACCCTAAAAGCTAAATCTAAAACCCTAAACTTTAATACACTAAACTCTAAATCCTAATACTCTAAACACTAAAACCTAAAAACAAAACCTTAAACCCTAAAAACTAGAACCCTAATCTTTAATACACTAAAACCCTAAACCCTAAAACTAAATATTAAACCACCGCGAACCTCACTCATGACCGGAGCCCGACCAAAGTAGCCGTCGTGGGATGAACCCACGACAAACCCTAGCCGAGCCCCGCGAGGGGCTCGCGATCGCGGTTGCGCGATCGTTGGGATGCCATGCATCCCCGGGGCTGCTCAAAGCAGCCCCCCGGCGGTGAGTCCGGTGACTCACCACCACCGCCGGTCGAGGAGGGCGGTCTGCCCAGCAGACCCGCCGCGGCTGCCCAGCCATCGACCCTACGGGGTTCGATCGCTCGCCCCAGCGTCTAGCCGGGGCGCCTCTTGCACGCGCCGCCAGGAGCGGCGGGGTTCCGCCACGGCACCAGCCTGTGGCACCCCGCGATCGACGTGAAGTCGATCGCATGCCCCGGCGTCCAGCCGGGGCTTCTCCCATATACGCCGACGATCGAACCCTAGGGTTTCGATCGCCACCCTCGGCCCAGGCGAGGTCTTTGCCGCGTGCATGCGCACGACCCCACGGGGATCCGAACCGCCGCGGTCCGGTGGTTCGATCACCACCGTCGGTTCATCCTCGTTCTGAGGTTCGTTCGTTTCTCGGATCTTCGTTCACATGTGATGCAGCCCCAGAGTCGTCCATGATACAAGACCCGGTGCATGTTCCAGCTGGACCAGTGACGCGCTCGAGAGCCAAGAAGTTCAAGGCAAGCTTGATGTCGATGATCCAAGAAGTATGGGCGCAAGAGCTATTGAAGAAACCCATCGGGGATGTGTAGAAGTCAAGCCTTATCAACCTGATTGCGTACGAGGAGGCCGAACCAACGGATGGTGAGGAGTTTCAAGCTGGAACCATGAAGAAGAAGCTGGAACGGGGGTCAGACGTGAGCCGAGGACGAGCCGAGGAAGTCATCTACGAAGTTGGCTTGGTGTCGGACGACACCAATACCTGTCGGACGACAGAGGACCAAAGATCGACCTTCTGCGGAACACGAGGCTCAACCCGAGGTGAAATCCGAAGTTCGGGTTTGATGTCGGACGACACCTCTTGGCTGTCGTACGACATGTAGTGTAAAAGAGGAGGACGGTACGGACGGGATTCGCAGGATGCGCCTGCGAACGACGAAGATTTGTCGGACGACAGGATTTCCTGTCGAACGACAAGAGGATGTCGGACGACACATATTCCTGTCGTCCGACATGAGACCTGATTCTTTATGGAAATAGCGTTTTCGCGATTTCAAGAATTTATTCCGTATTTTCCTTTTGTTTTGTGACTTTTTAGGTCAGCCTATATAAAGGCTATGAACCCCATTATTTTAGAACACAACTTTGAAGATTAATAAAATATTTCGTGATTTTATTCTCCCTTCTTTTCGTTCTCTTTCGATTGTGCCAAAAGAGTTCAACCCGACGAATCAACGAAGCCCACATACTTCGTTCGTGTGTCTTCATCATCGCCAAGTAGCTGCGTCAATTCCGTTTTGGGGGTTAGGTTTTTCAATCTAATCAATTCAACGAATTAGGTTCAGAAGTTTGGGGATTTTCCATCTATCCAGGTATCCGTTTATCGTTTTCTTCTTCTTCCGCTCAACCCATCAACGAGGTACGTATCAACATGCATATACGAATTAATTAAAATCATCGTGGGGTTTCGTGATTTTACCTTTGTTCTCGTTGTACGGAGAAACGAGATCTTTTGATAACCTTGAGATCTTCCCACGTATTCCTTGCACTAGCTCGAACGTCGGGTGGGCGACGATCTTCCGAACTCCATGGATCTCCTTCTCTTTCTTTCTCTCTCTAGAATTGTGATCTTCAAGTTATGAGAATAGAGAAGACCATGTAGTGTTTTTATAGGCTACGTAGGGGATCTTAAGGAGGTGGAATATTTGGCTTCCAATAGAATTAATTAAATTGAGCCCAAGCCAAGTCTATTAATTAATCTATTAATTATATTTATTTTCCACTATATAAATATAATTGCACTCCCAATATTATACCATATTATATCAAATAATATTATCTCTCCGGTAGTATTATTTATTCCGTGCGTTTAAGATATAAATGTCTTTGAATAAATTTAAATTAATTGCGTAATTAATTTATTCATCTCTTGTATCCGAGACTAGTACCATTCAACCTTAATTATTATGCGGAACAAATTCTCCTGCAGGGTTTACATAATAATTCCTTATGAACTCATCTCGGGGACATTATTAACCCTTATCGGGACACACTTTCCCGTCAAGAATTCCCGGCATGTCATTCATAAAATACAGTGACCCAATTTTACCGGTAATCGACTGGTTATTCTAATCAGTCAATTTCTTTGGAAAATCAAAGTCACTAATATTAAATGTACACACCCGCAATAGTATCAGGGATTAAGAATAAAATACACTGAGATTTAAATCGATTATCTAAGGCAATCCTAATCGATAAATCTCAAGCGATCCGCCCAATACACCAAATGTACAAGTATGATAAAATAATTAAGACAAATTATTTTCTCTTTCATACAACGACTATACCGATGGATTGGTCCTTATCCATCTAGGTCGTGAGCAACTGTTCGATTATATACGAGTAACCGATACTATGATCTTTCGTGTGACGACGCACACCATACTAACTGTTGGAAATCGACTACCCGGGATGCGTTCGTTCGATCACTCGAACATCCGAACGATCCCTAGTCGACCTCCAGGTCCGTTACTCCGTTCACGTGCCATCCCGTATCCCGATTCACGCCCAGCCATTGCCCCGAAGGACAACCGCGCGAACCAAAACAGGCTGCCCGAAAAACAGGGAAACGGCGACCGCCGTTTGCCCTCCTGCGACCGCCGTTTGTCCGCGAACAGCAACGCGACGTTGCTGTTCCGGGCTCGTTTCCGGGTCGTTTTTCCTCATCCGACTACCGATCCGAAGGTCCTAGAACCCCCAGTAGTCGAGGAATACGATCCAAGACCCCGGAACCCGATCTACGTTCAAAGTATGATCAACGAATAAATGAGATCGAATAAATGCGGAATTATGTTCGATCTCATACCTTTGTCGCGTGATTCGAAGGAGCCGAATTGTTGAGACCTTAGACGTTTCTAGCGTATGCCTCTTCCCGATTCCAGCCGTTGTGTGGGCAACGATCTGCTGGATTCTCCTTTTCTGCTCTCTCTTCTCAAAACCAGCGCAAGAATAATTTTTCTTTCTCAGAAATATAATTGCGCTAAGCAATTAATTTCATCAGAAAAAAATAACTGCGTTAACTCTTTTATTTAAACAGAGAAAAATATAATTGCGCTAAGCATTTTAATTTCTCTGCTGAAATAATAGTTGCGGCGTTTCTTAGGTTTTTGAGAGGGCAAGGGGGGGGGGGTTTAAATAGAGTTACACTAGGGACCTCTTAGGTAAATAAATCCCGGGCTAAATTGCAATTTAATTAAACCGGTGTCCTTAAAAGAAAACCTTTAATTAAATTCCACAATTTTATTTATAATTAATTCCACTATAAAATTATAATTGAATTCCCGAAATTAATTTAATATTATATCAACAATAATATTTCCGCCGAAATTATATATACGACTTTCCCCGTGTTTAAGATATCGAACGTCCACGAATTTATTTAATTACTAATAATTAAATTAATTCGTTTCTTATTATCCGAGACTAGTACCACTCATCCTTATTATCATGTGGAACGAATCCACCTGCAGGGTTTACATGATAAACTTTATGAGCTCATCTCGGGGACGTCATCAACCCGATAAACGGGACACGGTTTCCTGTCTATAATCTATAGCATGCCGTGCGTACAATTACGATCCCCAATTTACCGAGAATCTCGACCAATCATTTAGTCTCACTCATTGGCATATTAAAGAACCGAGAATTGGACACACGCACCTATAATTATATAGGGATTAAGAATTCGTATATCCGTAATTTCTGAGGTCTAGTTCGATTACTGCGATTAGTATAAATCGAACGCCCTCCCGTGGTCCTGCTCAATACACCAAGTGTACGAGTGTAACATGATAGTCAAGACCGACTATCTACCAGTCACACTACGACGTACCGATGGATTGTCCCTGTCCATCTAAGTCGTGAGCTACTGTTCGATAGTATACGAGTAACCGACAGTATGATCTTCCGCGTGTCTCCTCACGCCATACTGTCTACAACGTATACATCAAGGACTATTGCATTAAATGCAACCATGCTTGAATCATATCTCGAATTAAGGTATAGATAAGGAGTTCTGTATTTGCACTAAACTAGACATTTAGAATACAACTCCATCAATCTCCCACTTATACTAAAAGTCTAGTCGCCCTCTCCCAAACATCAGATTCCCATAACCTCATCACGCCTACCCAACGCTTTCGCTGGAAGTGCCTCTGTGAACGGGTTTTACCAGGCAATCCTCTCGATGCTATCTAGGTGACAACTGCATCGTCTTACTAGACGATCTCTCGAATCAGGTGGTACTTGCGCTCTACATGTTATCTCCCACTGTGGACTCGTGGCATTTCAAGTTTTCCAATACCGCTATTCAAAATAGCTTTGGGTGAACTAGAAACCACATCTAAGTCCCTTAGGAAGTTCTGGAGCCACGCTGACCTTTTAACTGCCTCACAGGCCGTTATCCTTTCAGTTTCCATGGTAGAGTCCGTAATGCATCGCTGCTTTAAATTCTTCCATGTGACTGCTCCACTTCACAGTGAGAACACATAGCCTGACTTCGACTTTCGACTGTCCCTGTTTGATTTGGAAATCCAATTCTATGTAATCCAAAGGAAACAACTTGACTGCTTTGTAACTCAGAACATAATTCCTGGTCCTCTGCAGGAGCCTAAACATGTTCTTTACATCATTCGAGTGATCCTTTCCAGGATTACTATGATATCTTACCACCATGCCCACGGCATAGTAGATATCAGTCTCGTGCATAGCATTACATACATTAAGCTTCCCACCATTAAGGTGTAGGGAACTGCTTAATCTTCATCTATCTCCTTTATTGTGTCGGACACAAAACTTTAGATAGATGAATTTCACATCTAAAAGGTGAAGACCTTTCTTGGAATTCTGTATGCTGCAACGAGTAAGAATTGTATTTATGTATGAGGCTCGAGATAAGTTCTATGTTCTTTTCTGGCGATCATTTAATACTTTGATCCCAAGAACATTCCTGACTTCTCCTAAGTCTCTTACATTGAATTACTCGGACAACCTTCCCTTTATGTCCGATAACATCTTTCATATTATTTCCAATTTAGAAGGATGTCGTCTACATAAAGAATGAGAAAACACCACATCTTTTCTGTCACTTCTTTATTACACACAGGACCTACACATGCCTTGAATGAATCCATGAAATGGATTTTCTCATAGGTCCGCATGTGTCCAAGATCTTGAAGCTTCCTTCAATCCTAAGAATGATTAAGCTTGCTTACCGAATGCTCTTGGCTCTTTTCGATGAATCCCTCTGGCTGTCCCACATAGATGGTCCCGTCAAGACTTCGATGTAGAAATCCGTCTTGACTTCCATCTTCCATGTGAAGACAAAAGAATCCGGATCGACTTTAGCATAGCTACCGGCGAAAAGGTTTACTCATAATCGATCCCTTTCTTTCTGAGTGCACCCTCTCGCAACAAGCCTAGCCTTGAAGGTTTACACCTTCCCGTCAGACCCTCTTTTCATCTTGTACACCTACTTGCAACCAATGACTTTTACACCTTTGGGCGGTGCTACAAGATCCCAGACATGATTTGAATCCATAGATTCAATCTCAGATTTCATCGTCTTTTGCCAAGACTGAGCATCTTGATCTTCCAGCGTCTCGTCATAGATCTAGGGGTCGGCTTCATGTTCTCCAGGTAACAAGTCCGAAGACTCTCCTATAAACATGAACTTGTCGGGTTGTCTAACAACCCTCCCACTACGACGACGCTCCGGTGTGTCTTTAGTGAATAAAGATTACAGTAGTGAACTACTCAGTTAGGCTGGTTCTAAGTCTTGATCAGTCCTTCTAAGCACATTAAGTATTACCCTACTCTTGGGCTTGTGATATTGCATATATATAGTCCATGTCTAAGAACCGAACATTGATGCAATCAACGAACATCTGGTCCTTTGGACTATATTACATATCTCAATTCGTTTTCTTAGGGTATCCTATAAACAGCCGAATATCTGTACAAGTTTCCAAAGGAATCAAGTTCAAGATAAACGCCGCTGTTTCCAAGCCATATCCCAAAAACGAATTAGGTAACTCCGAATAACTCATTGTCTACTTTCCCATATCTATAAGAGTCCTATTCCTTCTTTACAACACATTATTTTGCCGAGGCATAAATGGTGTAGTCTGTCGGGAGTTAATCCCATTTTCTGATAAGTATGCCTTACTCCTCAAAGAGGTCTGCACATATCAGAGCGAATCAACTCTAGTACTTTCTTGGATCTTTTCCCTTTAACCGTAAAGGGTTGCTTGGTCATTTAAACTTCCAAGTATGATTCGAAGGTTGGAAGGTCCTTTCCTTTAACCTAGCTGAGTAGTCCATCAGCTTTCACCCTTTGAATCGTACTCAAGTTAAAATGATTTATCCTAAGATTCCATAAGTACATTTGATTCATCCTAGAAGGATCTTTACTCTTATTGGGGTTCGACAATGTGTTATTTTCTCCGGTATGTTGCATCGTGGAAAAATATGGATTTAGTATTAAATTGTCTGTCAATGTACCAGAATGGATAACAAACCCGTTTCCTACTCTGAAAGGTATGAAACTATCAGAAGAAACAGAATATCCATTCTAAGTCAATTTAGAAATCCGAAATGAAATTTCTTTCTAAATACCGGCACATAAAGACAATTTATTAGAACTAAAATCCTACCGTTAAAACCATTTAATATCTCCCACTGCAACGGCTGTTACCTTAACAGTATTGCCCATGTAGGTTATGACTTCTTCCTTTCTAAGTCTCCGGGTTTCCTGGAACCCCTGCATTTAGGTGCAGAAATGATTAGCGGTTCCCGTATCCACACACCAGGTACTGGTGGACAACACCACTGAGCATGTTTCGGTGACTAAGGAAGAGTCAACTTCTTGTTGCTTGAGAGGACAATTAAAACACCCAGTGTCCAGACTGCTTGCAACGGAAGCACTTGCCCCTTGGGCTTGCTTGTCCCATTCCGTGGTCCAGATATATTAGGCCCACTGGGTTTCCGTATTTGCTTCTTCTTCCTTTTGCCGCCCGAAGGCCTAGGAAGAGCCAATTTCTCTGCCACAAGTGTTTTGAGAGCCCTTAAAGATTCCCTCAGCCGCTTGAAGTTCAAAAACCTTCTCGGCAGAGACTGGAGAACAATATCAACTTGGGTTACCCCATTGATAATTTCTCCCAGAATCTCTATCTCATTATGATAGCCCATCATTCTAAAAACGTGATCCCTCACGGGCGTTCTTTCCGAGATGATGGCCGTCATGAGTTGCCTCATTGCATTTTGCCCGGCTGTGTTGTCCTGATAACCAAAAATCTTCTTGAGGTTAAGCATCATATCATAGGTAATGGTCATGGCTTGATCCCGATGTCGCAGTACATTTGACATGAAAGCCATAATGTAGCTCCGCGTCATCTCAGAGCCTTGATCCATTTCCATGAGCTTCCTTTCCTCAGGAGTGGAAGCATCATTTGGTTCAGCAGCTCAATTGACTTGGAGTACATATTTGTACTCCTCTGCAGTTAGGACAATGTCTAAGTTACCTCTCTTATCCATACAAACAGGGTTAGTGAGTTTGTTGACTTTTAATGGGAATAATACCATATAAAACAAACAATGAGTTTAATTCGATATCATTTCCCTCAAGTGATATCATTAAACTACCAATCATTTCCAAAATCCCATCAGACATAGCAAGCCACGTTCTTGTGGACGTTTACCAGTCCAAATGATTTTATGATTGGATTTCATTTCGGTCGTACATCATTATAGCAGTGACTCCGAAGGGGAGGATACTATAAAGCGTACCTAAGTGTATACCATTTCTCAGTACTAAGTCCACCGCTCGGGAACTACATGCCCACCGCAAGCCACGTTCATGTGGACGTTTACGTTGACATGCGGTCCTCCACGACTTTCTATAACTGTCGAGCCTCAATTAATCCCAAAGTTCTGTTCCCATCTAGCAAGCCACGTTAGTGTGGACGTTTACAAAAACAAACAACTTTATTAATTGAATCCCATTTATTTAAATGTCATAGAGTCTCAATTAACCCAAAGTACCGTTTCCATTTAGCAAGCCACGTTAGTGTGGACGTTTACTAAACAAACAACTTTGTTAATTGACTCTTACATTTATTAAATTTCACAATTTTATTAATCAAAGCTTGACATCTCGTAAGTGAAACTCGGAGTTTCTAACCAGCGATCAATCATGCAATTGAGCCCTATCTCTCACAAGGTGAGGGAGCCAATCAGACAATCGATCTAGTCATCGAATGACTCGAAAGTCTCTAATCTGTGTCATCGACATAACCAAGCGCTTTGGCTCCATTCCACTCCCCGGGGTGAGAATGAGTCGAGTTGAAATTAGTCTTTGAGAAACAGATTAGGCACTTCTTTTTGAGAAATATAATTGTTCAATTTTATAAGTGGAATTTTAATTCGAATTTTGAACAAGTGATGTCCGTGTACCGACTTTATCCGATAGGGAGGATGACACTAAAGCCAACTCGTAAGTCGATACACAACACTTTCAAAACAGAGAATGGAGACCGCGGGATTGTTTCCAATCCCTCTCCCACTTAGTTTTTTACGATAGGGATAACATGCACAAATAAGTAAAGCACAATAAAAGCACGTAAACACACAATAAGCATTTAACGTGATCCCAATTATTATGGCCTTTAAATATCTTCGATGCACGTCTTCTCGGATCTTCGTCTCGTTGCTCGTCTCGGTCTCGATCCACCACCGACTCGTCTAAGTGCCAAGAGACGAACCCCTCCCACTGGAGTATCATCCCAGGCCTCGACGAGCGATCCGTGGTGTCCGTCGAACCCCCGCGGCGCTGCTGCCCAAGATCCAGCGAAACGGCGACCGCCGTTTAAGAAACGGCGACCGCCGTTTAAGAAACGGCGACCGCCGTTTGCCCTTCAGCAGCTCGCGGATTCGACTTCTCGACCCTCGTTCGTCCGGCCTCCGATCTTCTCTCGATCCACCAAGTAGCAGTAACATTACAAGGTAAAACATACTACTTCCGGCATCGATCCTATACAGGTTGATCGATCCTATACATCCGGATAAAAACGAAAAACGAAATAGAAAACCTAAACGACTCAACCCGTCGTTTTAACTATTACATTCAAGCAACGATAAAAACCAAAAGATCTCGACAACCCCGAGAGTTTAACAAACCACAACATACAATTCATAAACATATGACCATAATAATCGGGTTAACCTGCAAAACAATTCTCGCAAAACATACAAAGAACGTACAAAACCGGCTCTGATACCAATTGTTGGAAATCGACTACCCGGGATGCGTTCGTTCGATCACTCGAACATCCGAACGATCCCTAGTCGACCTCCAGGTCCGTTACTCCGTTCACGTGCCATCCCGTATCCCGATTCACGCCCAGCCATTGCCCCGAAGGACAACCGCGCGAACCAAAACAGGCTGCCCGAAAAACAGGGAAACGGCGACCGCCGTTTGCCCTCCTGCGACCGCCGTTTGTCCGCGAACAGCAACGCGACGTTGCTGTTCCGGGCTCGTTTCCGGGTCGTTTTTCCTCATCCGACTACCGATCCGAAGGTCCTAGAACCCCCAGTAGTCGAGGAATACGATCCAAGACCCCGGAACCCGATCTACGTTCAAAGTATGATCAACGAATAAATGAGATCGAATAAATGCGGAATTATGTTCGATCTCATACCTTTGTCGCGTGATTCGAAGGAGCCGAATTGTTGAGACCTTAGACGTTTCTAGCGTATGCCTCTTCCCGATTCCAGCCGTTGTGTGGGCAACGATCTGCTGGATTCTCCTTTTCTGCTCTCTCTTCTCAAAACCAGCCCAAGAATAATTTTTCTTTCTCAGAAATATAATTGCGCTAAGCAATTAATTTCATCAGAAAAAAATAACTGCGTTAACTCTTTTATTTAAATAGAGAAAAATATAATTGCGCTAAGCATTTTAATTTATCTGCTGAAATAATAGTTGCGGCGTTTCTTAGGTTTTTTAGAGGGCAAGGGGGGGGGTTTAAATAGAGTTACACTATGGACCTCTTAGGTAAATAAATCCCGGGCTAAATTGCAATTTAATTAAACCGGTGTCCTTAAAAGAAAACCTTTAATTAAATTCCACAATTTTATTTATAATTAATTCCACTATAAAATTATAATTGAATTCCCAAAATTAATTTAATATTATATCAACAATAATATTTCCGCCGAAATTACATATACGACTTTCCCCGTGTTTAAGATATCGAACGTCCACGAATTTATTTAATTACTAATAATTAAATTAATTCGTTTCTTATTATCCGAGACTAGTACCACTCATCCTTATTATCATGTGGAACGAATCCACCTGCAGGGTTTACATGATAAACTTTATGAGCTCATCTCGGGGACGTCATCAACCCGATAAACGGGACACGGTTTCCTGTCTATAATCTATAGCATGTCGTGCGTACAATTACGATCCCCAATTTACCGAGAATCTCGACCAATCATTTAGTCTCACTCATTGGCATATTAAAGAACCGAAAATTGGACACACGCACCTATAATTATATAGGGATTAAGAATTCGTATATCCGTAATTTCTGAGGTCTAGTTCGATTACTGCGATTAGTATAAATCGAATGCCCTCCCGTGGTCCTGCTCAATACACCAAGTGTACGAGTGTAACATGATAGTCAAGACCGACTATCTACCAGTCACACTACGACGTACCGATGGATTGTCCCTGTCCATCTAAGTTGTGAGCTACTGTTCGATAGTATACGAGTAACCGACAGTATGATCTTCCGCGTGTCTACTCACGCCATACTGTCTACAACGTATACATCAAGGACTATTGCATTAAATGCAACCATGCTTGAATCATATCTCGAATTAAGGTATAGATAAGGAGTTCCGTATTTGCACTAAACTAGACATTTAGAATACAACTCCATCACTAACTACAACGTATATAATCTAGGACTATAATTTGCATATATTTAATTATAAATAATTAAACGCAAACAATTGTTTGTTTATTTAAATAGATTAGTGGCAATGGATCGAGAGTTAATATCACTTAAATCTAGACATTAAGTATACAACTCCAACATTTGGTCGGGTCCCGGTCCACGTGGACTCGTGATTTCTCTGGCGATCAGGATTTTATTCGGGGTTGTCAAGTTCTGCAATTTCCGACTATGAACTAATCATGATAGGTTGGTTTTATAGGTTTAGAGAATGACTATGAACTAACTTTTTTTGATACTTAAGGAGAATAAACTCACTGGCCCCAATTATATTTATTAGAAGAGGAATCTGGACATTGTCCTGACTGCGGAGGAGTACAAGTTTGTACTCCAGGATACGTGCCCTGCTGAGCCCACGAATGTCTCAACTGATGAGGAGAGAGCAGAATTTAGAAGGTGGAAAAAGGCTGATGAAATGGCTAGGTGTTATATTTTGGCTTCTATGTGAAATGTACTCGAACACCAACATGAGTAGATGGAAACCGCCTATGATATATGATGCTTAACCTCAGGGAGAAGTTTGGACATCAAGATCGTGCGTCTAGGCAAGATGAACGGCCGTTGGGGAGCACGTTCTTAAGGTGATGGGTTTGTTGAACGAGTTGGAGCTCCGAGGAGCTACGATTGATGCTGAAACGCAAATAGATATCATACTCCAGTCTCTGGCCCCTGGTTTTGAGCAGTTCCATATGAGATATAATATGGGTAAACTGAATTATACTCTGGCGGAACTCTTGACTGAACTAAAGGCGGCCGAGGGGATCTACAAGAAGGGTTAGTCTCTAGCACTTGTAGCTACCAAGTCCAAGAGCTTTAAGCACACTGGAGGTAAAGGGAAGAAGAAGCAAGCTTGGAAACCCCGTAATCCTAAGAGAACTTGACCACGTGAAGGGACCAGCAAGCCTAAGGGCAAGTGCTTCCGATGGAAGAAGTCTGGACATTGGAAGTCTGATTGTCCTCTCATCAGACAAGGTACGAAATCTTCCTTAGTCATTCAAACATAGTCAGCGGTATTATCTACCAGTAACCTGGTGTGTAGATATAGAACCACTGACGGAGGCTTAGATAAGAAGAGATCGTCGTCTACGTGGGCAATGTTGTGGAGGAGGCAGTTGTTGCATTTATCTGCTTTTAGTAGTTATAGGATTTCATTTTGAGTTATTGCTTTATGTACCATTTTATTTTAGAAAGAACTTTGTTCTGGTTTTCTAAATTTTAATGAATGGATATTTTATTTCTTTTGATCATTTGATGGTTCTAAGAAGAAATGATGATATTATTTATTCTGGTACATTAGTTAGCAATATATGAATGATAAATCCTGAGTCTACCAAGATGCAACGAACCGTTTTATATAACTCATTTTACCAATTAGAGATAATTCTACATTGAATATTTTATACTTGTGGATTCTTATGCTAAGTCATATTTACTTAAATAAAATTCAAAGGTTGACTACTGATGGTTAATTAGTGAAAGAGAGGACCTTCCAACCTAAAGATTCCATATGAAAGTAAAACATGACTGAGCAATCCTATATGGATATAGGATATAAGAACCAGACAAGTATTATAATCGATTCACTCTAATGTATGCAGACCTATGGAAGGTACGAGTACTTCAAATTTGATTACTCGAAAAATGGATTAGCATACCTGATGCGCCACAAAAGTAAAGTGTTTTAACAAGTCAATGGACACAAAGCTATTGTGGAGAACCTTCAAGGTATATTCGTTAAAGGCCTGCGATCTGATCGCGGAGGCAAGTATCTAAGAAATACAAGGCATACTGATCAGAGATAGGGATTAAATCCCAAATTACTACACCATACTTTTAGTGGAAATGGCGAGTCGAAAATAAGAAACAAGATCTCTTATGGAGTATTGATAAGTTATTCGGACCAACCTAGGTTCCAGAGATATTCCTTGATAAACAACGACTCAAGTATGAGGTTGTAGGATATCCTAGAAGAACGAATATTGTGTGTTCTATAGTACTATGAACCGGAAGGTCGTTTAGTTCTAATGATCGGTTCTTAGAGAAAGACTATGTGATGGACTACAAGCCCAAAGTGACATAACGTTTGAGAGAGAATGAGTAGTACTTAGAACCAGCCGAACCGAGTAGCAGTACACCACAACTGCACCTACGGTTATTACTGTTAATACACGGGAATGTCGTTGTAGTGGGAGGTTGTTAGACAACCGAAGATATTCATAAAAACTAGTTGAGTCGAGTCTTAGGACTTTGGACCTAGTGTACATGAAGTCGATCCCTGGATCTACATAGAGGCAGTACTAGATCTAAATGTACCTTCTTAGAAAGCAATAGATTCCTAAGGATTATTGCTAAGAGGCGAGACCATTTACAGTACAAGAACATTGTACTTCTCCTATATATCTTATACGATTATGGTTCGTTTTAACATGCAGAATTCTGAGAGAGGTTCGTTACTTTTCAAACACGGAATGCATCTATTTAAAAGCATGTGTTCTGAAACACAAAAGGTTGATAGAAGCAAATAAAGCAGTTTCCTACACTTTGAGTGTGGAAAGCTTAATAAATGCAATGTTGAAAACAGGTGTTGATATCGGCTATGCAGTTAGCATAGTGGGAGGATATCAAGGTAAACCTGGAAAGGAATATTCGACTGTTGTTAGGAACATTTGAAGTACTTTCGAAATACTGGACTATGTACTGAATTACGAAGCAGACGAGCTTTTCCTTTAGATTATACCCACTCAGATTTCCAATCAGATTAGGACCGGTGTAAGTCGATATCAGGCTATATGTTCACTTTCAAAGGAGGTGGAGCTTTAACATGGAAGAGTGATAAGCACGATGCTTTTCGAACTCAACCATGGGTAACCGAGTAAGTAGCGGCCTAAGAGGCAGCGAAAGATTTGGTGTGGCTCCGGAATTACCTCTGGGACATAGATGTGATTTTTAGTTTAGCAAATGCTATGTAAATAGTGGTGTATGGCAAACTGTAAAAAATCACAAGTCCATAGTGCAAGATAACACACAAAGCGCAAGTAACACCTGATACGAGTCATCGTCTAAAGAGACGACGTTGTAGTCACCAAGATAACTTCAGTAACGACAACCTAGATTGCTCGTTCACAAGGCACTTCTTTTAGAAGTGCAGATTAAGCACGTGAAGAGTATGGGAGTCGAGAGTTTAGAAGAAAAGGCAAGGCCTTATACTAAGGTCTAGTCGCTCTCTCCCAAACATCTGACCCCCATACCATCTACGTGCCTACAGAACGAGTACTCTAGGTTGTCCCTAGACGTTATTTTACTCTAGGTTGTCCCCAGACGTTATTTAGGTAACGACTATATCGCCTTGATGACGACATCTCGAATTAGCTGGTGCTGGCTCTATGTTTTATCTCGCACTATGGACTCGTGGTTCCTTTTTTCCACTGCACCGCTATTGTCACAATAGCATTGAGCAAACAGGCATCTAAGTCCTGGAGGAAACTTCGGAGACACACCGATCCTTTAGCTGCCTCAAAGGCCGCTATCTCTTCCATGTGAGATTTCCACTTCTTAGTGTGAACACATAACCTGACTTCGACTTTCAACTTTCCCTCTACGATTAGAAATCTTAGATTTTATTTCGTATTTCATCGCCGTATCCAAGAAGGCGCATCTAGATCTTGTACTCCCTCATCAAAAATCTCGGAATTGATTTCATGTACTCCGTGCCGAGTCCGAAGACTTATCTAGTCCCATGAATCTTTTTGGTTGTTTGTCTCACAACTCTCTCACTACGACGGCTTTCCGGTGTATTAATAGTGATAACAGGTGCAGGTTCTAGTGGTGTACTACTCGGTTCGGCTGGTTCTAAGTCTCAACCGTTCTCTCCCATTACATTAGGGTTTAATTTTAGGGTTTAGGATTTTAGTGTATTCAAGTTTAGAGTTTTACGTTTTAGCTTTTATGGTTTATGGTTTAAGGTTTTGGTTTTAGGGTTTATGGTTTAGGGTAATGGTTTTAGTTTATTTACGTTTAGGGTTTTAGTTTATTTACATTTAGGGTTTTAGTTATTAGGGTTTAGGATTTTATTTTTTGGTTTTAGTGTTTAGAGTTTAAGGATTTAGGGTTTAGTGTTATGATTTTAGTGTATTTAAGTTTAGGATTTTTTTAGGTTTTAGTGTTTAGAGTTTTAGGATTTAGGGTTTAGAATTTTAGGGATTAATGTTGAGTTTTAGAGTTTAGGGTTTTAGTGTATTAAAATTTAGGATTTTAGTTTATAGGGTTTGAAGTTTTTTTTTTTATGTTTTAGTGTTTCAATATTAGGATTTAGGGTTTAGTGTATTAATGTTTAGGGTTTTAGATTTAGTTTTTAGGTTTTAGGGTTTTGGTTTTAGGTTTTAGAGAGGTTAACTGCTTAGTTTTAGTTTTTAATTTTAGGGTTTAGGATTTTAATGTATTCGAATTTAGGGTTTTATGTTTAAATTTTTATCATTTAGGGTTTTAGGTTTTAGTTTTTATGATTTAGGGTTTTGGTTTTACGGTTTAGAATTTTAGAGTTTAATGTTTAGTTTTAGGGTTTAGGGTTTTGGTTTTAGGGTTTAGGGTTTTAGTTTTTAGAGTTTGAGATTTTTTTTAAGTTTTAGTGTTTATAGTATTAGGATTTAGGGTTTAGTGTATTAAGGTTTAGGGTTTTAGATATAGTTTTTAGGGTTTGTTTTAGGTTTTTGATTTTGATTTTTTGTATTTAAATCTATGTTTTGGGGTTTAATTGTAGGGTTTATGGTTTAGGAGTTTAGTGTATTCAAGTTTATGGTTTTAGATTTCAATTTTTAGGGATTAATTTAGGGATTAATGTTAAGTTATAGGGTTTGGTTTTGGGTTTTAGGGTTTAGAGTTTTTGGGTTTAATGCTTAGTTTTAGGGTTTAAGATTTTTGTGTATTCATGTTTAGGGTTTTATGTTTTAATTTTTAGGATTTAGGGTATAGTGTTTTGGTTTTATGTTTAGGGTTTATGGTTAAGGTTTTAGTGTATTTAAGTTTAGAGTGTAGATTTTAGGGTTTTGTTTATATGTTTTAGTGTTTAGAGTTTTAGGATTTAGGGTTTAGTACTATGGTTTTAGTGTATTAAAATTTAGAGTTTTAGTTTATACTTTTTAGGGTTTATGGTTTAGGGTTTTGGTTTGAGGTTTTAGAGTTTTCGGGTTTAATGGTTAGTTTTATGTTTTAATTTTAGGGTTTAGGATTTTAGTGTATTTAAGTTTAGAGTTTTACGTTTTAGTTTTTATGGGTTAAGGTTTTGGTTTTAGGGTTTAAGGTTAGGGTTTTAGTTTATTTACGTTTAGGGTTTTGGTTTAGGGTTTTAGTGTTTAGAGTTTAAGGATTTAGGGTTTAGTGTTATGGTTTTAGTGTATTTAAATTTAGATATTTCTTAGGTTTTAGTGTGTAGAGTTTTAGAATTTAGAGCTATTGTTTAAGTGTATTAAAGTTTAGGATTTTAGATTATACTTTTTAGGGTTTATGGTTTTGAATTTTGGTTTGAGATATTAGGGTTTAGAGTTTTTTGGTGTAATGGTTAGTTTTAGAGTTTAATGTTAGAGTTTAGGATTTTAGTGTATTCAAGTTTATAATTTTAGGTTTTAGTTTTGCGGGTTTAAAGTTTTGGTTTTACGGTTTAGGGTTTAGTTTTGGGGTTTAATTTTAGGGTTTAGGGAATAAAATTTTTGGGTTTAATGTTTAGTTTTAGGGTTTTAGTTTTAGGTTTTATAAGTTTTTAGGGTTTGAGGTTTTTTTTTAATTTTAGTGTTTAAAGTATTAGAATTTAGGGTTTAGTGTATTAAAGTTTAGGGTTTTAGATTTAGTTTTTAGAATTTATTTTGTGTTTAAATCTGACTTTTAGGATTTAGGGTTTTAGTATATTCAAGTTTATGGTTTTAAGTTTTAATTTTTAGAGATTAATGTTAAGTTTTAGGGTTTAGGATTTTTGTTTTAAGTTTTACGGTTTAGAGTTTTCGGGTTTAATGATTAGTTTTAGGGTTTAATTTTAGGGTTTAGAATTTTAGTGTATTCAAGTTTTGAGTTTTAGGTTTTAATTTTTTGGGTTTTTGTTTTACGTTTTAGGATTTAGTTTTAGGGTTTAATTTTAGAGTTTAGGGTTAAGGGTTTAGTGTTAAGGTTTTAGTGTATTTATGTTTAGGGTTTTAGTTTTTAGGGTTTAGTTTTTAGATTTTTAGGATTTAGGTTTTAAGATTTAGGTTTTAGTGTTATGGTTTTAGTATATTAAAGTTAAAGGTTTTAGATTTTACTTTTTAGGTTTATGGTTTAGGGTTTTGTTTTTAGGGTTTATGGTTTAAGGTTTTGGTTTGAGGTTTTAGGGTTTAGAGTTTTTGGGTTTAATGTTTAGTTTTAGAGTTTAATTTTAAGGTTTAGGATATTAATGTATTTAAGAATAGGATTTTAGGTTTTAATTTTTATCGGTTAGGGTTTTAGGTATTAGGCTTTAGTTTTTAGGGTTTATGATTTTGGTTTTAGATTTAGGATTTAGAAATTTAGGGATTAATGTTAGTTTTAGGGTATTAAAAATTTAAGGTTTTAGTTTTTAAAGTTTGAGGTTTTGTTTTTATGTTTTAGTGTTTTATCGTTTAGGGTTTATGGTTTTACTTTTTAGGGTTTAAGGTTTTGTTTTTATGTTTTAGTGCTTAGAGTATTAGGATTTAAAGTTTAGGGTTTTAGTTTTAATTTTTAGGTTTTAGTGTTTTGGTTTTAGGATTTAGAGTTTTGGGCTTGAAAGCTTAGTTTTAAGTTTTAAGGTTTAATTTTAGAATTTATGATTTTAATGTATTCAAGTTTAGGGTGTTATGTTTTAATTTTTATTATTTAGATTTTAGTTTTTATCATTTAGTGTTTTAGGTCTTAATTTTTATTCATACCTTATGAACATCAATAGCTCGGAGCAACTCGTCCCTGTAAGGATAGATTGGAAGTGTCTTTCTATCACTCTGAAAATTGAGAAGGCCAACAAAAATGTCAAGTCCATATTATAAAATTAAATCAAAACATAAGTCACTAACTAAAAACGAAAAAGGTATTTTATATCCAAAACTTATACTTCCTTATACTTCTTTAAAATGCAAAAAATGTAGTTCAAATGCATTCAAACATGTTAATCAATTTCAAAATAATTAATTACTTGATCAATAACATGGTTGTGTTTTCCTGTGGATATCTATTAGCAAGTTCAAACGGTTTAAAAAAGCAACTCACCTGTAGCTTTTCAAATACTGTTTTGGCAGCAGATGCATCTGCTGATTCCCCAAATATCTCTTCATCAAACTGCAGAACAAATTGAAGCAAGATATATCAAAAGGCATGTTACAGACTTCATATTGTGTTACGAATATTTGATAATACTAACATTAACACCATCCATAACTGTTGCTATTATGAACTCTATTTGATCTTCAAACACAAACCTACACAAGGAAATAAATTACAAAGTTATAATAGAAGATAGAGCACCCAAGTTTCTCAACTCCCTTTTGATGTGAATAAACAGCCCCAATAGATTGTAATATAGTTGAAAATACGTATGATCTAAATGTGAAAAGCATCCAGAATAAGTGTAAATGTATAAGCAACTTTTTCGGTACAATTCCAATTAACATGGACAAAAAATTAGAATAATAATACACATCGTGTTTGTAGCACTACAGGCATTTCAAAGTCAATATAAATTAGAATGCAGAGGAGACATAAGTAGAAATACAAACATTTAAAAGGAATACATCTTGCATACATCACTTATTTAACCACACAAATTAGTCTTTGCCATTGTAGGGCTTAGGCCATAATGACAAGAAATCGTATCACTCAAACATCATTAGCAGCAATCCAAACAAGTATAAGTTAAATAAATAGTGCACACCTCATGACCAAGTTTTACTCCCAATTCTTGAGAAACTCGAGCATCAACTCAGCGTGGCTGGGTACATCCTATCTGATTACCACAGGCATTATAATTATTAGTATGTTAAGTTCCATTTGAATCCAAATAGAAAGGCTTCACAACTTTAAAGATCAAATAGAGTTCAAGCAGTGTCAACTTCAAAAAATAGGTTCAGATTCCTAAAAGCATCGAACAATGATATGCAGAAAGTGAAGGTATTACTGTACGAGCACTAGAATCATTGAGAAAGTGCAAGAATATTGTCACAAAATACTGGGTCATGTATCGTATAGTCCCACACAAGCCTTTTAGACTTTTTCAAAGAACGAATGAAGTATGACAAACTAAAAAAAACTTTTGTATTATTGGACAAACTTGATTCCAAAAGCAAATAAAGTGTGAGAACACTCTCTACAAGATGATATATTAATTGCATTGTTCTTATGCTTATCAAATGTTTGATGAAACAAGTTCGTAGAGATTGAAAATACGTATGATCTAAATGTGAAAAGACTATATACAGAAATAGTCAAGTACCTCGCACTGGAGCCTGTGAGGAGTGACGGGAGAATGCAGTTGTTTTGTCTTTCATTGGTCTGATCGCTCTTGCCCGGGTAATAGAATGAGCATAAAAGCTATGGAGGCCCATTGCATTGTGTTCAGGCAAGATGAATAGAATTTATTTTAACTAAATAAGAGTTAGAATCAATAAGTTGAAAGAAACTCGGAGAGGCTTGTGCAAGTGAAGGAGTACGAAGAAGTATGGCCCATAGGGATCCAACTAGACCTATTTTGGAAAGGTTCTTTGATGAAGAACTAGCGTCAATGTCAAGAACACGATAGGAGATCACATGCTCTTACCTTTTCGCGGGCATGGAGAGAAGGCCAAAAGTTCCGGTCTAAGTTAGTGGCTGAGCTAGCCTGCATGATTCTGAGAACGGATAGCAGGGGACTGACCAAAGCATCCAAAATAAGTGTAAATGTATAAGCAACTTTTTCGGTACAATTCCAATAAACATGGGCAAACAATTAGAATAATAACACACATCGTGTTTGTAGCACTACAGGCAACTGAAAGTCAATATAAATTAGAGTGCAGAGGCGACATAAGTAGAAATACAAACATTTAAAAGGAACTACATCTTGCATACATCACTTATTTAACCACACAAATTAGTCTTTGCCATTGTAGGGCTTTAGGCCATAATGACAAGAAATTGTATCACTCAAACATCATTAGCAGCAATCCAAACAAATATAAGTTAAATAAATTGTGCACACCTCATGACCAAGTTTTACTCCCAATTCTTGAGAAACTCGAGCATCAACTCGGCGTGGCTGGGTACATCCAATCTGATCACCACAGGCATTAAAATTATTAGTATCTTAAGTTCCATTTGAATCAAAATAGAAAGGCTTCACAACTTTAAAATTTAAATTAATTTTATAAAATGAAGCAATCAGATCATCTATCACATCAAGCAGTGTCAACTTCAAAAAATAGGTTCAGATTCCTAAAAACATCTAACAATGATATGCAGAAAGTGAAGGTATTACTGTATGAGCACTAGAAGCATTGAGAAAGTGCAAGAATATTGTCACAAAATACTGGGTCATGTATCGTATAGCCCCACACAAGCCTTTTAGACTTTTTCAAAGAACGAATGAAGTATGACAAACTAAAAAAAACTTTTGTAAGTGAACATGCCCTTGTACCTTTCCTCGTGCAGTATACCCTGCCTCATGTAGATACTGAGGTATCTGGGTCGTTTTTCCAGACCCCGTCTCTCCAACAATAACAAGAACCTGTAATACAAATAATCCAACAGTAATGTCACTGTGATGATAGGTCATTTGACATAATAAACACATAAAACTTGCATAGATTTGGATTAGTTTATCTTGCTCAATTGGGTTTCTATTGAGGACTTACATAGACCGTTCTTTTCATGATTCAAGTGTAAATTAAAGATAAATCGTAAGGTATACTGCACTAAGATAAAAAAGGTTGAATAGCTAGACTAAGTCTGAAAATAAAATTAGAAAATTAAAGCTACAATTTAAAATAATTACAATAAAGTTTGATTGATCTAATTTGTGTTAAACGGCGACCATGTGATACTTTTCCGATCAAACCAAAAAAGAAATATTCATACCTGATAAACATCAATAGCTCGGAGCAACTCGGAGCAACTCGTCCCTGTAAGGATAGATTGGAAGTGTCTTTCTATCACTCCTGAAAATTGAGAAGGCCAACAAAAATGGCAAGTCCATATTATAAAATTAAATAAAACATAAGTTACTAACTAAAAACGAAAAAGGTATTTTAAATCCAAAACTAATACTTCCTTATACTTCTTTAAAATGCAAAAAATGTAGTTCAAATGCATTCAAACATGTTAATCAATTTCACAAAATTTCATGACTTGATCAATAACATGGCTGTGTTTTCCTGTGGGTATCTATTAGCAAGTTCAAACGATTTACAAAAGCAACTCACCTGTAGCTTTTCAAATACTGTTTTGGCAGCAGATACCTCTGCTGATTCCCCAGATATCTCTTGATCAAACTGTTGAACAAATTGAAGCAATATTTATCAAAAGGCGTGTTAGTAATACTTTGAACAGACTTCATATTGTGTTACGAATATTTGATAATACTAACATTAACACCATCCATAACTGTTGCCATTATGAAATCTATTTGATCTTCAAACACAAACCTACACAAGGAAATAAATTACAAAGTTATAATAGAAGATCGAGCACCCAAGTTTCTCCACTCCCGTTTGATGTGAATAAACAGCCCCAATAGATTGTAATATAGTTGAATATGTTCATTATCAAGTCCATGATGGTTTTAATTATTGAAATCAATCAGGTTATTACAACTCACTCGTAGTCATCATGCTTTTGCTTTATATCCTACGATTCAAGTTTAATAGTTGCCTTGCCTTAAACAAATCAACCATATAATTAGCAATAGAAGAAAGATTATGGGTTAACAATAATAGAGTATCATGTATCTCAAGACATACCAATCTGATGTTCCTCCCACGCTTCTTGTTCAGCAAATGGATTCATCTTTTCTTAGGCCGCAGGATCCCTAGTTAAGAAGGTAAGTTATAGCACATATCTTATACTTCTATTCAGAATCAGATGGAATTTATCTCGTCTGAATGTGCTCAAAATATGAAACTGACCTGTATCGCTGCATTGCAACAGCAAATCTTTTATCTTGATCAACGCCACCATCCACATAATATGCTTCAGGCATCCTATATTGTATTCGAACAAAACAGCAACTTCAAGAAATTGTGAAAATAATCACTAAAAATGCAAGTAAAGTAATAATGATGGCAAATACTAGTAACGAGAATTCAGCTACTGTCAATCGATCGCATAACAAAGTGCCAGCGGAGTAAATTCCAGAAACCTAATAGCAACTCAACTTTTGGAAACAAGAATTAAAAATTGTAAAGCCATAAGGAACAGCACACATGATTACAACATCAAGTCATACGCACTTCTAACAATGTATATTTCCATTGCAAGATAAAGTTTGGTTGATAAAGAGCTTATCAAAAGTCGGTAAGAAAACGAAATTGAAACATATATTTGATGAAAGTAATCACCTCAGCTATGTAATCAGATTCGGCTGTCCTCTTCTTGAGGAGATCATAAATTTGTTTTTTAGGTCTGCAAAATCAAGATTTCCAAATGTCAATTGCACATATTTGTAAAATGAGACAATGACAGACATGCATCAACACTTATAGCTTGAAACATTGACAAGTGTAAATAAGTAAAAATGAGTTCAATGTTTAACGAAGCAAACAAATGCTTTAATAATTCGGATAAAGTTGTTGCTTGTATGCTTTAACATACAAAAATAGCCATTTATACCAAGTACCGCAGTTTTATGAAAGGCATAACCTCAAGAAACCATGTCACCACTCACCAGAAGCTTCACAATATCAAAACAATTATAGATATAAATCAAATGGGTTGAGGATAACTACCTCATTTCACGGTACTCTGCTTCAGACAGCTTGACACCATCGAATAAATATTGTTCGTCTTCAATATCATATCTGGATTACCCAAAGTAGAATAGTAAAGGTATAAATAACAATTCAAAAATAGAATGGTTTCATTTTGACTTTTGCTAACTGGGAATCAACATATCAACTTTTTTACCTGAGCTCGTCTAATTTCATCTGCGCAGTTTCTCGACTCTTGTCGTAGCTTCTTCGTCCGAACTCCGATTGCCTCGATTACAAATTCCTCGGAATCTAGACTTCACGATCTTTCCATCCATGTATGGCATGAAGCTTGGTTCTCAAAGAGGGAAAACAGTTTAATTCCCGAAGTTTCTGCAATTTCCAGCTCGGCTCATTGTCTCGTTTTAGCCTCGTCACTCCGTTTTTCCTCGTTTCTCCTGTATTTTGACAAGAAAAACATACTACACCACAAGTGAAATCCGTCGAGACAATAATATGCTTTACCCTCCAAAATCGTACAAATATATACAAAATATAATCAAACACACTCCCGAAAACAATACTATAAATGAGCATAAAACCGGTACTTCAAACTACTACAACGACAAACAATGCTCGTCCCGAGCATAATGTTCCAACGCGATACACTAACTAGCCGGAGAAGCACGTTTCAAACCGATCCCATGTTCATCTCAATCGTGTTATTATCAAAATAAAATGACACACACCATTTGAATCACACAACCGCACGGTACTCTCGTTTTTTTACCTCTCAAAATCAAATTAATAGGACAATTCACTCTCAATATGCAAGAGATAGAACAAGGAACTTGCATTTAATCAAAGATAGCTCGAGGAAGGAATGAATAGCACTCATGTAATATGCATTTCATACGCTACAAGCTCAAGGTAAATTTTACTCAATTAAATCATCACAAGCAAATGAATCAAAACATGATCAAGTATGGTAGGTTAAGGTAGAGGTTAGGACAAGAATCAAATACAATATGTAAATCAAGGCTCTCACGTACTCCCTCCTTCCCTCCTACACCAAACGTTTCTCACAAATCAACATCGCCCTTATAACTCCATCTAAGTGCAAGGATATCAAGTAAACCGGGCTTACAATCATGAATCAAGAATAACCCTCGCCTTTTTTTTTATCGATTCATCTTTTGGCCAATCATTTTTTTTCTCTTTTTAGGCTCTTTTCATGCACAATATTTTTTTTACATTTCTTTTCTTTCTTTCTTTTGTGCAACATCATTCATCATTCTTTTTTTTTTTCTTAATATATTTTTTTATTAAGAGGGTTGGCTTTTTCACTAACAATATCAAATGCCCAAGTTCACAATGACACATTTTTATGCACATCCTAAGTAATGACCCCAAATCAACAATTTACCTTCATCACCAATGTTTTAAAATACGAGACTCGTATTCGAGGCGTTTTGTCATTGAGGCGAGACTCGTAAGAGTCGACTCGGAACGAGGCGTACGCCTCAACTATTTCAATTTTTTTATATAAAAAATAAAATATATATATTTTAAACAAAATTTAACAATAAAAATTAATAATTAATAATAATTCAACAATATTTGTAGTATAAACATATATACTGTACCATAATATATAGCCCAAAATAAATAATATTAAATATTATAATTTAATAATTTAAAAATAAGTGACTTTTCATTAAAAAGGACTTATTGTCGATTGTTTGATGCCCCATTTTTTATTTTAAGTATGTGTCTGACCCTTCAAATTCTATTACCCCTTCAAATTCTATTACCTTTATTGCTATTTGTATATTAATATTATATATTATTTAGGGTTTTGTTTAATACTACTCACTCAGCCGCCACATATAAATTTCTTTTCACTGTAATATTTTGATTTTTCTATTCTCAACCTTTGCCACGATATTCTTTGCGGATATGAGATTATCTCAGTCTTCTCCAATGGTGGATTTAGAAACAGGTAAGTTTTTTTTCCCAAAATCTGAAGTCAAATCTGACTCGGCCGCCTCATGCGAGTCGACTCGCAACCGAGTCAACTCGTCTGACTCGAACATCTGAGGCGGACATATGTGAAAAGACATGTGACTCGTCCGTTTCATCACGGAAAAAGGCCGACTCGGAACGACTCGCGAGTCAACTCGTCCGAGTCGACCGTTTTTTAAAACATTGTTCATCACCAAATGACCCCAATCATGCTCACACCACTCTTGGAAACGCTCGGCAACAAGAAAAAGGTATACTTGTAGGCTCAAGGGGTTTCTAAAGGTGTCCCACGACGGGCTCGGTCAAATATGGGGAATATATTTAAGTGGAGCTTTTCTATTGATCAAGTTCATCATTTTCAAGCACATGAGACCAACCAAGTTCATTACCCGTCACTCACAATGCACAAACACATATATATGAACAAAAATAACAATGCATATTCATGAATCAAATGAACCAAAAAGGAGATAGCATTTATAATCCAACAACAATGATCAAGGTCCAAGAATCCTCTCAAATATAAGCAAGGTCTCCAAACTAACAAATAGTGCGTACTCATAGTATTCGACAATAACAAAAGAGAGATAAACAACATCCAAACTAACGACTCCTCCGACTCTAACCCAATCCACATGTATCGCACACGTCTACGGGACTCGCACACTTCATCAAGGTAGGAAAAATGCCGAAAACTCGACTTTAAAACATAAAATAGGAAAAGAGTAAAAATAATAAATAAAAATAAAATAAAACATAATTAAAAAAAAATTAACACCACCAAATATCCTCTAAAAATCCTAAAAGAAAAATAAAAACGATCAAAAGGGATAAGCGAATCACATACCCCGTGCCCGACGAACCGAACTAACTTGCCTTGTTCAAGTCAACGGTGCTCTCATCGGAAGAGATCCCCGGGAGCAATATGGGGCGCCGTTCTTGATCAAAACCGAGGCCGAGGGACTCACCGCATTCGGGAGTAGGACGAATACCCCGAATTATTCTCAACCTCCTCGTCAATCTCATCATCGGAAATAACATTGGAATTCTTCGAACGGGGTATCGTAGCAACAATCGAACAACAGAAACATCAAATTCAATAATCCAATAATATAGCTGCTCTTCTGCACTGAAATGTCAAACAACATGTTCGGTCGTCGATCGACAAGTGAAAATTTCAGAAGCCCCAAATTGAATTTCTTGGTATCGGCCATTGTGGAAATAGGAGTGGCAGTCGACGATACTCACAATCAATCAAGAAGGAGACACAATTCAAACTGCAATCAACTGCCAGTCGAGGTCGCGAGCCTATGCCGGCGGTATCGTGGTCAGCGGAGTTACGGAAGAATCGGGACAACGGTTCTGGGCTGAGATGAACGGAGCCGCGGTGACGGGCTGGAGCGACAACATCGGGTCATGCTCATCGGGAATCGAAGATAGAGGTGTTGGTGGCGGTCGGATCCGAGACGGGCGGGGCTACGGTGGCGGTTCGGATCTAGAGCGTCGGAGTGAGTCGGGTGTGATGGCGTGAACGGAAGAGCAACGGTGATGGATTTGCCGGAGTCGACCGGAGACACGGAGACGAGGTCGTCGGAGGATTGTCGGATTGCAGGGCGGTGGTGGACGGTCATGGTGAATAAGAGAAGAGGAAGAGATGAAAAGGGATTCTCCCGTTCCCAATTTCAATTCTCAGAATTTTATTAGAAGAAAAATAAATTCAGAATTCTACATGCGAGTTTAAAAAAGAGATAAATTTTAAAGTAAGACATTTTCATATAATCAATACTCTTTTGTACACCTATTTACAATATTTTTTATACTAATTTACAATATTATTCTCAGTTTCCATCAATATACTGTATTAGTAAAATATAATATATATTAGTAACTCAATAAAATAAAAATTCAATTTAGTTCAGTAAAATATAAATTCAATTCAGTTCACAAAAAAATATAAATTCAATTCAGTACTTTTGAAGTTCATCGTTCTCAAGAGGTTGAGTCGCTGACCTCAATTTTTTTGGATTTTTTTTGCAATTGATATTTAATTGCGTCGTCAAACTTTTTATTTTTTTGCTTGATTAACCATTCATGATTCTATTCTCCTCGATTAAGAATAAAATTTTAATTGTTCAAATTAAAAAACAAAAAGTACTAACCACACAAAAAAAATTAAACAAAGTAACGATTGTTGGATTTATCGTTACTAACCACACAAAAATAAAAATAAAATAAAACAAAAATAAATAAAATTAGATTTACGGGGTGAATTGGAAATTAAATTTGTAGAGATGGGTGATAGATAGAGTTAGTGGAGGGGTGACAGACATTTATTTTTGCATGTCGTCGTTTATAGGGCAGACGGATGAGACGATGAATAATTCATATTCTGACGATGGTTGAACAAGATGAAGATTGAGAACTAGGTTTGACGGGATCGTGTATTCCTCAATTTCATAATTAAGAAAAGAAAATAAGTAAGGATAATTTAGTCAATTTGTTTTAATTTTGTGTAAATAAGTACGTAAATTATATATCGGTATATAAATGACTTTTCTTAATATTAACGAATTTATAGAAACCTATTTACCCTTTAAAAACGTACTTTTCTACACAAAAAAGTATTAAATTACCTAAAATACCCTTTGATTTATAGCAAATATAATAACATCCACGTGCATGCATTTAATGTTGCAGAATAAATGTGAATTAAATGAATATCGAATTTATTGTGGCGAATTCAATAAAAATTGTGGCGAATGTATTAAAGTTGCGTTGAATTTATTAAAAATTATGGCGAATGTATTAAAGATGTATAGAATTTGTGGCGAATGTATTAAAATTGTGGCGACTTAATTAAAAATTGTGGCGAATTTGTTAAATTTTGTTGCGGAAAATAATAATTCGATATTAAAGTTGTGGCGAATTAATTAAAAATTGTGGCGAATTTGTTAAATTTTGTTGCGGAAAATAATAATACGATATTCAAGTTGTGGTGAATTAATTAAAAATTGTGGCGAATTTGTTAAATTTTGTTGCGAATCCGAAAATAATAATTCAATATTAAAATTTCATATTTTTTATTAATTCGATATATATTTCAGTTTTAACCTTTAAATTCTACCTAATTATTTTAAGAATAAATATAGTCTTGGACAATTTTAATTTCAAAACACTCCACCTAAAAAACAGATCTCAGATCTGTACCCACCAAGCGACCACATCATCGTTTTTGACGCTGAGCACCCCGACGAGACCACCGTCGCCACCTCTGTCGCACCAACGCGGTGCCAATAAAAGAGGGCCGACCCCCGACGCTCTACGTCATCCCCAATCGAATTTTTCGTTCGGTGCCACGAAAAAGAAAAGGATCTTGTTTTTTTTCTTTATTTTTTTGTTTTTGATGGTTTGGGACTCTCGGTACGAGACGAAAAAGCTCAAAAACTTATTCCAAGGCGAAACCAACAAGCCCAGATCTCCAATCGTCATCCGCGCAATTTTTATTTATTTTACAAAATAGTTGTATTTTGTTTCATCTCTAGTTTCTACCTTCCTTATCCTTTTCCGTGAGAATTATATATACAGAACTTATATATGTAGATTTTTGCACATATTATTACTGTATTTTATTTAAGAAGCATGTTTGACGGAATGCACAAATCTCCAATTCGACTTTTCATAAATTAGTTGTTTTGGATTAATAATTGATCGGCACATAATTAATTAATACATTCAGTAATTCATTACACTTTCTTGTTAATAAATTCAATATTTCTTAACAAATTCGATATGCTAATTCTCCTTTTATTTCTTTGTGACGAGCCAAAGATATTCTAATGCAAAGTAAAAATCAGGAACCGATGGAAGTACTGCAAATATGCAACTGCAAGAAAAGAAAACCATTACAACAGAATAAAGAAGAAACTGCATTTTTGCATTAGTATGCTTCTTTTTTGTACCTACCACAAACTTGCTTTTGAAAGGTTCAGAATCCTACATATGGAACACTCAAAACTAAAAGGCACACAAGAACCAACAATAAGCAAAACCATTCGAACCATACAAAAATGCAAGTCACTAACAACACTAAGTTACAAGCAACAAGACACCACGAAAATGACAGTATCTGTAGTAGCTACAGGCCAACAAACGAAAAAGAAATGCAGCACCACAAAGGAGAAATTGCTTGTTTACATCATTGTACTTCATTCTTGTACCTACTGCATTACCACTAGTACGTTCAACACGTTTAACATTTGTCTAACGACTCCAAGAGGCAATCTCGTCATGGTCGGTAACCGTTCATACATGAGATCGAAAAAAAGATAGCAACTTGTTGTATCATCCGATCCCCTAATTGTAAACTATAAAGCTTACACATACCATTAATTTGTAGTAGTAAGAAAAAAATACATTCTATACTACGTCTGTCTCAGCTATATATGCACTGATTGATCGTAATGTAAATTAAGAAAAATGTTATTTTTTGACTTGTTGACTACAAAGTGAAGGGCAAAAATGTATTTTTAAGTTAAAAAGTAAATAGTTGTTAGAAAGGCGAAACCAACAAGCCCAGATCTCCAATCGTCATCCGCGCAATTTTTATTTATTTTACAAAATAGTTGTATTTTGTTTCATCTCTAGTTTCTACCTTCCTTATCCTTTTCCGTGAGAATTATATATACAGAACTTATATATGTAGATTTTTGCACATATTATTACTGTATTTTATTTAAGAAGCATGTTTGACGGAATGCACAAATCTCCAATTCGACTTTTCATAAATTAGTTGTTTTGGATTAATAATTGATCGGCACATAATTAATTAATACATTCAGTAATTCATTACACTTTCTTGTTAATAAATTCAATATTTCTTAACAAATTCGATATGCTAATTCTCCTTTTGTTTCTTTTCGTTCAACCCAATATTTTAATTCTACCCAATAATTTAACTCGAGAATTTAATTCGACAAGAATTTATCATAGTATTTCATTACATGTATGAAATGAACGACAAATAAATATTTTTGTCTTATTATAAAAGGGCAAATAAGTAAATTAATGTAGAAAAGCACATCTATTAAGTCGTGTGGTAGAAAAGCATGTTGTCTATCTCATTTCGTGTACTTTTAAACATTTACACATTTTATTATTATTATTATTATTTATTTTTTTTAATAAAAACTGTGACTCAAATGCGCTGAAAATGACGCGAATGCGTCAAACTTCAGAGAGTGTAGCGCGAATGCGCCAGGGTCCAACGCGAACGCGTCAAACTTCATAGAGTTTGGCGCGAATGCGCCAGGGTCCAACGCGAACGCGCCAGCCCAAATGTCCTTTATTTAGGATTTTCACATTCGAATTGCAATCTAACGACCATAACAAGCCCTCCAACCTCGGTTTTAGTGTCAAATACATTAAAAACACCGATTCCAATACTTCGGATCCTCCAAATCATGTGACAATCACCTCTCGAGGAAGAAACACACCTCCGTAAGCACCACTACAACATTTTTATTTTGAAAATTTTCCAAGAACATGCTCAAATTTAAGTTGAGAGCTTGGCCTCCATCTAGATACATTTTGTCCTCTAATTTCTTCTCTACTTCCATATTTACACCTAGTGGGTTGCTCGGTTTAACGTCGCGAGCTCGACATAGCCAAGACGTTTCCATACTTCCTTCGGACGCCAAAACATACCCCTCGACTACATCTATACTCTCATCCCGATCAATATATGGTTTTACACGGTGACCATTCACGGTGAACTCGTCAAGCGTAACCAGAGTAATTAATCGTACCTCCCCATTCGTCAATACCTCTTTTACTTCATACGGTCCACTCCACCTTGATCTCAATTTCCCGGGAAACAACTTTAGACGAGAATTGTATAGCAAGACTTTCACACCCGGTTTGAACTCCTTCAGAAGTATTTTCTTATCATGAACTTGCTTTATACTCTCCTTGTTAATTTTTGAATTTTCATAGGCCTCATTTCTTAGCTCTTCCAACCTTGATATTTGTAGCATCCTTTGTTTCCCCACCTTATCCATCTCCATATTCATCGCCTTGATAGCACAATAAGCTCTATACTCAATTTCAACGGGTAAATGACAAGCTTTACCGTACACAAGCCGAAATGGTGTAGTTCCTATCACCGTTTTATATGCGGTACGATATGCCCACACCGCAACTTTCAACCTCTCCTGCCAATCTTTTCTCGACGGCTTGACGGTCTTTTCAATTATCTCCTTTATTTGTCGGTTTCTCGTCTCAGCTTGCCCCGATGTTTGTGGGTGGTAAGGTGTCGCCACATGGTGGGAAATACCATTCAACTTCATTAACTTGACAAACACCTTATTGCAAAAGTGAGACCCCCCATCACTTATAATGGTTCTCGGTATTCCAAACCGAGAAATTATATGTTCTTCCAAGAACTGAAGAATCGTATTTGCATCACAAGTCCTTGTCGGAATCGCCTCAACCCATTTCGAAACATCATCAACGGCAAGGAGAATGTACTAAAATTGTCCGGGTTTGGGAAAGGGTCCCATAAAGTCGATCCTCCATACATCAAAAATTTCGACTACGACATTTACTTGCTTGGGCATCTCGTTTCGCTTTCCTATTGCTCCCATCATTTGACATTTATCACACGACAAAACATACTTATGAGCATCCATGAAAATTGTCGGCCATGTAAACACGGCTTGTAGAACTTTATCGGCCGTCTTTCTCCCTCCAAAATGACCACCACTAGGTGCCTCGTGACAACCACTCAAGACTCATTTTTGTTCACATTCCGGTACACATCGTCTTACAATATCATCACGTCCAACTTTGAAAAGATAAGGATTCTCCAAAAAATAGTGTTTGCTTTCCTCTACAATCTTCCTCCTTTCATGAAAGAGCACTCCTTCGTTAAATGCACCGATGACCAAGTAATTAGCAATCTGCGCATACCATGGCACTTGGTCAACTCCCACACACTCCTCAAATGGAAAACTCTCCTTCATTCCCTCTTCCTTACTCAACTCCAACCGAGAGAAGTGATCCGCCACCACATTTTCACACTCTTTTCTATCTTTAACCTCCACATCAAACTCTTGCATCAAGAGAATCCATCTTATTAACCAAGGTTTAGCTTGTACCTTTTTCATCAAGTAGCGAATAGTCGCGTGGTCCGTGTGTACAATCACCTTAGACCCAATGATATAAGACCGGAATTTGTTCAAGGCAAACACCACTGCATACATCTCTTTCTCGGTCGTAGTGTAGTTGACTTGAGCCTCATTAAACGTAGTACTAGCATAGTACACCACTCGTAGGAGCTTGTCAACCCATTGTCCCAAAACAGCTCCAATTGCATAGTTAGAAGCATCGCACATGATCTCAAACGGTTTACTCCAATTCGAGGGAATCACAACCGGTACCAAAGTGAGTCTCTCCTTCAACTCCGTGAAAGCCATTTTGCACTCATCATTAAACTCAAATGGCACGTTATTCCCCAAAAGTTTACAAAGCGGTTGGGCAATTTTGGAGAAATTCTTGATGAACCTTCTATAAAATCCCATATGTCCCAAGAAACTCCATACTCCTTTTACATCAATCGGTGGAGGTAAATTTTGGATAACTCCAATCTTGGCTTTATCGACCTCAATTCCTTTCTCCGAAACCACATGCCCCAAAACAATACCTTGAGTTACCATAAAATGGCACTTCTCCTAACTCAAAGTAAGGTTATTTCTAATGCACACTCAAGAACTGTAAAGCCCCGTTTTCGAAAATAAATTTTAAAAATAAAATTACTATTTTAAATGTAAATACTTGGGCATTACTCAAAATTTTATTAAAAATAAATTACATCGCAGCGGAATAAAAATAATAAAAATTACAGTTAAATCATTTTAAAAGATTTCTCGTCTTCCCCTCTCGATCATCCTCGATTTCCTGAAAAATTCAACGTGTTGAAAGGGTTGAGTTCAACGCTCAGTAGGATGAATCTATATCAATCAAACGATAATTAAACCAACTTTGCACATACACGAAACATCATTTCCAATGAAAAACGACATAAACATTCTTTCCTTTCCATCTTAACATTCACATGTGGTGCGCACATAAAACACTGCCGGGTCGCCCGAATGACCCGGTTACTTTGGTCACTGGCCCATCTTAGGTACACAGGTTTCATAATTTCATTCCATCATTTCATTATTTCATTATATCGTTCATTCACCAAAAACACATCTCACGTACGTCATCATCAACTTAAACATCATTAGAATGAGTAGAAACCCCTACCTCGAAAATCATCGTAGAAGCATGAAAATCATCGTAGAAGCATGTAAAATTCGCACTTGACACAAATAGGCTCGACTCGAATTCCAATCATCATTATCATATGCATGCACTTCATTCTTTGAATCTCTTCATCATTTCAACAATTAATACTATAGATATGTGTGTGTGTGTCTAAACACGGGTGAATATATATACAATATAACTATAGTGTATATAGGTACAATACTATTCTTAAGAGTGAACAAGCTTTTAGCTCCCCATGTGGTGACTATTTATAGTGTAATAGTGGAAGTTTAAAAGTTAGAAGCATATAAAAGTGATGCGACCCGAGTTCTGTCTAAAAGCTAGAACGACGACGAAGACGGTAGAACGGAGGTCAAGAGTGTGCCGAGGACGCGCCGTGAAGTTCGGTCGAGTTTCTGGCTTGGTGTCGGCCGACACCAAGGCCTGTCGGCCGACATGAGTGCAGAAAATCGAGATTCTGACGATCCCGCGGCTCAACCCGAGGAAGAACCCGAGTTTGGGTTGGTGTCGGCCGACACCCATAGTCTGTCGGCCGACATCTTCAGAAAAGTAGCGCAGCGGTTCAGCGTTAAGTTTATTTGCGTGAGTTTTAATTGTTTTATTTGCGTCAGTTTTTTAAATTGTTTTGATTTTAATTGTTTTTATTTGCGTCAGTTTTTAATTGTTTTGATTTTAATTGTTTTAATTCTTTTATTTAATAATTAGGGCATTGCTTATATAAAGCTCCCCAACGCATTGTTTTAATCAGAACATTATTGATGAATAAAATTATTTTTTGTGAGTTTTACTAAAATTCTCTCTGGGGTTCGAATTCTACCCGACTATCCAAAGAATTCAACCGGCGAATCAACGAAGCGATCCACCCTTCGTTCGTGTGTCTTCCTCATCCCCGATTTGCTGCGTCGATCACGTGTTGGAGTCTAGGGTTTCGTCCTTAGATTATTTCACGAATCAGATTCAGAGGTTTTGGGACCTTCCACCGGTATCTTTTATCTTTTCGTTAATCGTTAATCTTCTATCTTTCTATCCCCGACGAGGTTCGTATCATTTGGTATCAGAGCTAGGGTTCGTATCATTTGGTAACAGAGCCCAGGTTAGGGTTCAATCCTTCTTTCGAACCGTGCAGAAAAAGTGTCCATGTAAGTTATCCTGCAAAAGTGTTAGAAATACAATAGAAAATTCCTCACCACTCTCGTGTAGCACTCAATATGGTAAGTCACTCAATACGGTGTTCTCTCACTTTCTCTCTCTCAAGAATCGAACAATTCCCAATCTACCGGTCGAACTCAACTCCAACAAAATCCACGAAATGACTTTAAATTGCTGAACGAATCGATGAACAGCAACAAAAAGAATAATCGAGAATAAATAATAATAAATTTTTTTTTTTTTAATTTCGGATGAACAGTAACTGTTCAAGATGAACAGTAAATTCGAAATAAAAAAAAATTAATTTTTTTTTTTTTATATCAAGGAAGAAGAAGAAAGAATAAGAAACGAAAAGAACAAACGAGGTAACGTAATCGAAATATGAAAAACTCAAACCTGGGCTCTGATACCAAATGATACGAACCTCGTCGGGATGGAAGAATTGAAGAAGAACGAAGAACGAAAAGATAAAGGATACCTTGCGGAAGTCCCAAAACCTCTGGTTCTAATCCGTAGAATGATTTAGATCGAGACCTAAACCCCAATACGTAATTTGAAACAGCAACTCGGGGATGAGGAAGACACACGAACGAAGGGTGGATCGCTTCGTTGATTCGTCGGTTGAATTCTTTTGGTAAAAACCCGGAAGAATTCTAAAAACCCTAGGAGAGAAATATCTCACGCAAATATAATTTATTCAATCATCAAAGTTGTGTTTTAAAATAAAGTCTCACAAAGCCTTTATATAGGCAAACCTAAAAAGTGAAGGAAAGGGAGTATCTTGGACAAAAAGTCACGCCCAAAAAGGAAAAGGAATAAAAATTCCGCACACAAAAGAGTCCGGCCGCAAATTGGGATTTCTGCCAATCCCGCATATCATCCCGAGGTTAGTGCAAAGGGCCTGGGTCGATCCTCGGGTTGATCCTCGGGTTCCACAGAATTTCTCCTCATGTGGCCGCGGGTTCTAGGAAACCATCCTCGGGTTCCTGGAGACTAACCTCGTGCTCAAATGCGGGTTCCACAGAATTTTGGCCACATTCTCGGTGCATTCCCGGCACTCTCCCGACTCTCGTTCCGGTGCCTTTCTTCATCGTTCTAGGAAACCATCCTCGGGTTCCTGGAGACTAACCTCGTGCTCAAATGCGGGTTCCACAGAATTTTGGCCACATTCTCGGTGCGTTCCCGGCACTCTCCCGACTCTCGTTCCGGTGCCTTTCTTCATCGTTCTAGCTTGTAATCGAGCTTCTACGTCGGTTGCCGAACCTTGGATTGCATCAAAAAGGTTTTGATTAATAATTAAATTAAATAACATTATCATTATCTTTTATTAAAATAACTATAAATATCATACAAATCAGCAAATGAAGAATATGAAGTGTACGTTGTTGAGCCATAAAAAACCCCATCGACACGTGCCATGGGCCCACCCACCAGCTCACTCATACAGGGAGTCAGTTCAAGACGATACATCCAACCTTCACGGAGCACAGGTACGCCCTACGCTGGAAAAAGAGACCCGAAGGAGACATCTTCCCGCCTCGGGGCCAGAGCTGCGGGACTGGGGACCGAGGACAGAGCTGCGAGATCAGAGACCGGGATTTACCACCGGGGCTCCGAGACCCAGGACCGCGACCGAGCACCCGACACGGGCAACCACGACCATACAAGCGGGACGTCGGGGCTCCGAGACCCAGGACCGCGACCGAGCGCCCGCCACGGGAAACGACGACCGAATACGTGCGGGGCGACAGAGCTCCGAGACCCGGGACCGCGACCGAGCCCCCGGCACGGGCCTCGACCGAGAACATGCAGGACGGCAGGGCTTCGAGACCCAGGACCGCGATCGAGCGCCGAGCACCAGCACCGAAGACCATCGCGTGAGTGATGCGCGTTGCGGAGAGATAGCTAAGTTAAAGAAGGTAATAAGATAAAACCCGAGCTCCGGGCTCCGAGACCCGGCTTTGTGAACATATAGGTAATACCTACACCAGGTAGAAGTGCACAAATGGAAGACGTTTCTATCTTATGCATGCGAAACCACGCGTCGATAATGGACAGATGGATCCTACTTAATTCTCCTATAAATAGACTAGATCGAGACGATAGAATGGAGGAGGGACCGGGATGGGCGATCCGGGACTCTACCTAAAAGATAAAACCACTGTAATATCAAGGAAGAATATCTGGGAATACCAGTAAATAAATAGAGATATTAATCTCGGGCATTCAAGCCTAGTCTCGGTGTGATTTCATTTCAGCCCTTTCTACATATAAATTTACATGTTTTTGTGTCGTATATCAAACCCTCGAAACCAGCCCATATAATATATAATAATAATATCCGATCAAAACGACCCAAAACATTTGGCGCTAGAAGGAGGGGGCTGAGAAATCAAACTAAACCGAAGATCCGGCGAGAAGACGATGAACAGAGAAGAAAAACGTTCCAAGAAAAAAGCTCGACCGGCAAAGAAGACATGTCCGCACCCACCTCGATTTAACAGACGTGCGACATATGCAAGCAGACAACGTCAAAGGTAGTTTCCTGTGGCCGACGTAAGAACCTCGAGAACAACGAGATTGACATACAACTCCCTACGCAAAAAGAACTCGGATCTCGACAAACCCGGGTCCCGGGTCACGCATGCCGGTCGCAACGGTAGATACTTACATTTTTATGGTATATATATACTTATACATATATACATATAACATATACATATACTTGTATACATGTGCACTTTAACGAGCCGCAACAAAAAGAGAAAAATCTTACCCGAGGCCGAGGTCGAGGTCGAGCCCGGGACGGATGCAAAAGAAAGAAACAGAGCAAAATAAAATAAAATACTTCTAAAAATAAAAGGGAAATTTATCTAATTAAGACTAATATTTTAAACAACTGCAACATTTAAATAAACATTATACATAGATAGTTACATGTTCCCGGGTTCCGGAGGAAGAAATCAATATATTTTGTAAAATGTGTTTTACTCATCCCGAGAAGGAAACCATAAAGTTTATGACGTGTGAACTTAAGCTCACTAGAGGCCAAGAAAAATAAAAATAAAAATACAAAAAGACTATACCCGGACCCGGGACCCGGACTGAAAAAAAAAAAAAATTTGTAAAACATAAATGTACATATATATCGGTATATACAGATACTAAGCTCGTCGTCTGATATTAAAATACCGAGCTCGGGACCCGGGAAGGACGGTACCCGGGACGGAGAAGAGAACGAAGAGCGATCAACATAAACCGCACCCAAACCCACGGGTTTGAACTTTATGTTAAGCAAACGGAGAGTGGCGTCTCGACTAAACAAAGTGTGCCGAAATTCTTCTCATCGGCATAGTGTTCCCGAGATAAATGACGATAGTGTGCGGCTCCGTTTGAGGCGAGTTGTCGGGCTCAAATCCAGATCAACGACCACGCACGCCGCACGGACACCTGGTAACAAACATATCACGCATGATATATATGTATTATCGCACCTGGTAAGAGGCCTATAATACTATTATAGTATTATATATATATATATATATATATATATATATATATATAGTTTACCTAATGTATTAAAAGGATGTGGTGAGAGCCATATTCAAACACCCGCCCGTAATGTGTGTGTGGTTACTATATCCGAGATCCGGCTACAAGTAACACAATACCCGGTGAAAGGTTTAACCCGGGTCCCGGGAATAAAATAAAAATAATATATATATATAGAAATAAATTAGTTGTGTATATACATCATATTTATTGTAGTCAGGTAACCGGCAAGCAAATCAAAGAACGGGACGAGACGAAGTGTGACAGAATCCCAGTCGATCAAGCCATAAAACGTCCAGCCACCACGACGAACAGCTACTACCCGTACCAGTCGCGACCAGCAGCCGCAACCACTGCCACGCCATCTATACCGCTGTCGTATGGGCAAGTTGCGGCCCGCTGCCATGAGGACGAGGAGCTGTCTATGGCCGGACCAAGAAGCTGCTGCTCGTAACAGTCACGACCAGCCGCTGCCACACCGTCGATGCCGCTGTCGTATGGGCGAGTTACATCCGAGCTGCTGCCCGATCGTCGAGCAAGCAGTATGCTGCATACATAAAAGGCGAGCTTCTGCTATCCGACGTCGCTGCCACGTCCTAGAGGAGGAGCCAAAGTCAGCCTATTCCGTCCGCCGCTTCTCGACGAGTCCGATCGTCCGGTTGCCGCGCCGGTTCATCCGAACTCTCGGGATCCCGATTTCCGGTTTTTTAGAAAACCGAAAAGTATGATTTTCTTAATCTCTCTCCATTAATTTATACTATTATGTGCAAATTGTGTTATCTAATTCTTTGTGATATATTGATAATACGATAAATAAACATAAACATAAATAGAAATGAAATAAAATGGAATTAGCCATGTATATAATAAACACGCATCCTCAAAGATATTCCTCGTCCCGGTGCCTGAGAAAGAGTTATCATAAAGTAAAAATAATGTTTTATAAATGGTGTTGGATTGATGTGCCGCCTGGGGCCTTAGTGTATTCCTATACCCATCAAAGGGCCAAAGTGAGGAAAATAGAACTTATCCCGGATCCCGGGAAAGGGAAAATAACAAAAACATAATATATGTTTATATATATACTTGAGCCGGGGCTCGGGAAAGAAGGAAAAAATTAATGTGTCCGCAATAATATACCCGGGAGTTGAGAGTTGAGAGCCGAGAGCCGAGAGCCGGGAGCCGGTCATAAATAAAAATAACGCAAATGAATTATCTTAGTTATATGCTTCACTCATAGGTATGTGTACAGTATATATATTGTAACCAGGTTACATGAAAGCACTCCGGCCCGAACCCTCTACGTGAAGTCGGGCTAGCCAAAACCATATGTACAGGAGGCCGGGGCTCTCTAGAGCCATCGGCACAAATCCGGAAGCCACCAGGGACATCCACATGCGAGACCAGAAGTCGAAACTTCTACGTGAACCCATGGGTCATGACGACAATCAAGGCCTCTGTGCGTGTAGCCGAAGGGGGGCAAAATTATCTACGCCAAACCGTAGGCCGCTAGAGCCATCTACGCACGAGGCCGGGGTTCACCAAAGTCATCTCACGTGAGGCCAGGGGCCGGGTCCCGCTAGCGTCAAAGTGTGAAGGGACATAACTTGTTGTGCACTCGAAGGTCGAAAGAATCGGAACTTCGTACGGTGCAACAGCAATCGGGAACCTTTTTTCAGTCACGACTAGAAAAGGTAGGTCTCCCTACTTTTATGTACATGCTTGCAGAGTCTGAGAACAATAGTCGCGTACAGTAAAAAAAACTTTTAAATTTACAAAATTAATTGCAAATGGTCATATCTATTTTTTATTCCTGAAACCGGAAAATGACTTAATTCCTTACGAAAAGTTTAAAACGGAAAGGACAACAAGATTTCTTTCTCAACTTCGTAGAAGCTTGTCCAGTAAAAAGTTTTAACCCGAGCCCCGGGACAGAAAAAGAAAAAGATGGGCTCGTGAGAATTACACCCGGGGCCCGGGCGGGAGCCAACGAGGAATCAAAATAAAATAAAATTTTAGTCTTATGATTCACTCGTGCATATATATGTACATACATATTCTCTTAGAGGCAACTAATAAGTACAAACAAGCACCTCTTAGGTGCAGGAAAATTATAAAAAAATTTCCTATGATTACGCGTTTCATTTAGTCGAAAAACGTGACCGGACTCGATTAAAATCCTGACCGCACAGATTAATAAAAATCCCGAGTCACGGCAGCAGGGACAATACAAAAATACAGTGCGGACTCGTTCGCAAAAGCTCCAAAAGCCGCGAACCCATTTAGTTTTCAACTTAGGACACTAAAAAAAACATGTCCCAGGTTGCAAGCGCGGTGGAAAATCAAGTGCTCGTTGGACTTATCCACATAAATCCCAAAGAGGTCATTAAAATCCCAAGGCAATTGACCTAAACCCGAATGGTTCAACGGGACCCCGGGCGCAAGGGCCGGGAAGCAAAAATGTCACCCGCGCATTGGGGGCAACAAATCAAAACAAAGGGTCGCCAAGACCTACTGATGTAGACAATTCTATGATTGTTCATAAGAACACTTTTTATCATATAAAAACAACTGAGTAATTCAACGACAAAAACAAGTTATAAATAACTTAAACATATTGGGCTTCTAAATACCCACATCACCTACAATGCGAACGTACGGGCTCAAGAGTTCGGCCTCGAGGACTTGGTGTTGAAGAAGTTATTCAGAACGCATTCCGGGGCCCTCGGCCCAACGTGGGAAGGACCATTCCAGGTCACCAAGTGCTTGCTAAACGAAGCTTACGAGTTGGAGTTACCAGACGGGACCTCGGACCAATACCGTTGAAACGTACAACGTTTGAAGAGTTTCCACCAATGAAGAAGAGCCACCAGAAGATAGGGCCGAGATGAGCAAAAAACGTACTCTTCTATCATTCAGGTAATAAAACAAAAGTGGATATTTCCACATCAGCTTAAATGCCAAAGATCCCGGTAAAACTGACGAGCTCCTATAAAGACCTTCAAGTCAAGAGTCATAACGTACGGGGGAATATATAAAAACGGATATTTCCGCACAGCTTAAAGGCCAAAGATCCCGGTAAAACTGACGAGCTCCTAAAAAGACCTTCAGGTCAAGAGTCATAACGTACGGGGGAAAATATAAAAACGGATATTTCCGCACAGCTTAAAGGCCAAATATCCCGGTAAAACTGACGAGCTCTTAAAAAGACCTTCAGGTCAAGAGTCATAACGTACGGGGGAAAATATAAAAACGGATATTTCCGCACAGCTTAAAAGCCAAAGATCCCGGTAAAACTGACGAGCTCCTAAAATGACCTTCAGGTCAAGAGTCATAACGTACGGGGGAAAATATAAAAACGGATACTTCCGCACAAAAAACAAAGATAGTGTTCAAGCAACAACATGAATGTGTAAATCATCCGCAGCTAAGACATATTTGACAAACACTGATAAATATTAAAGTTTAACTAGAATTTAATTTTTCACTCAAAGAAAGAAACTCCTTCCGAGGCAAGACTCTCCTAGAGTGCCGACCAGAATCCTTTCGCCACTGACCATAAAATGCTTATCCGTCTCCAAGTGTTTCTCCAAACTTCTTTATCACCCAAAATGCCGAAATCGATTCCATCATCCCCTGCTCTCAGGGCCGGCATGACTTGCTCTGCCGGATACCTCAGCGGGATGATTATACCGGGTTGTGTGGTTATGCCCCCCCGATGCCTCTCTGGACCGGCATGACTTGCTCTGTCGGGTACCTCAGCGAGATGATTATACCGGGTTGTGTGGTTATGCCCCCCCGATGCCTCTCTGGACCGGCATGACTTGCTCTGCCGGGTACCTCAGCGAGATGATTATACCGGGTTGTGTGGTTATGCCCCCCCGATGCCTCTCTGGACCGGCATGACTTGCTCTGCCGGGTAACTCAGCAAGATGATTATACCGGGTTGTGTGGTTATGCCCCTCCGATGCCTCTCTGGACCGACATGACTTGCTCTGCCGGGTAACTCAGCAAGATGATTATACCGGGTTGTGTGGTTATGCCCCCCCGATGCCTCTCTGGACCGACATGACTTGCTCTGTCGGGTACCTCAGCGAGATGATTATACCGGGTTGTGTGGTTATGCCCCTCCGATGCCTCTCTGGACCGACATGACTTGCTCTGCCGGGTACCTCAGCGAGATGATTATACCGGGTTGTGTGGTTATGCCCCTCCGATGCCTCTCTGGACCGACATGACTTGCTCTGCCGGGTACCTCAGCGAGATGATTATACCGGGTTGTGTGGTTATGCCCCTCCGATGCCTCTCTGGACCGACATGACTTGCTCTGCCGGGTACCTCAGCGAGATGATTATACCGGGTTGTGTGGTTATGCCCCTCCGATGCCTCTCTGGACCGACATGACTTGCTCTGCCGGGTACCCCAGCGAGATGATTATACCGGGTTGTGTGGTTATTGATGGAGTTGTATTCTAAATGTCTAGTTTAGTGCAAATACGGAACTCCTTATCTATACCTTAGTTCGAGATATGATTCAAACATGATTGCATTTAATGCAATAGCCCTTGATGTATACGTTGTAGACAGTATGGCGTGAGGAGACACGCGGAAGATCATACTGTCGGTTACTCGTATACTATCGAACAGTAGCTCACGACTTAGATGGACAGGGACAATCCATCGGTACGTCGTAGTGTGACTGGTAGATAGTCGGTCTTGACTATCATGTTACACTCGTACACTTGGTGTATTGAGCAGGACCACGGGAGGGCGTTCGATTTATACTAATCGCAGTAATCGAACTAGACCTCAGATATTACGGATATACGAATTCTTAATCCCTATATAATTATAGGTGCGTGTGTCCAATTCTCGGTTCTTTGACTTGCCAATGAGTTAGACTAAATGATTAGTCGAGATTCTCGGTAAATTGGGAATCGTAATTGTACGCACGGCATGCTATAGATTATAGACAGGAAACCGTGTCCCGTTTATCGGGTTGATGACGTCCCCGAGATGAGCTCATAAAGTTTATCATGTAAACCCTGCAGGTGGATTCGTTCCACATGATAATAAGGATGAGTGGTACTAGTCTCGGATAATAAGAAACGAATTAATTTAATTGTTAGTAATTAAATAAATTCGTGGACGTTCGATATCTTAAACACGGGGAAAGTCGTATATGTAATTTCGGCGGAAATATTATTGGTAAAATAATATAGATTAATTAATTGGGAATTCAATTATAATTTTATAGTGGAATTAATTATAATTAAAATTGGATTTAATTAAAGGTTTTCTTTTAAGGACACCGGTTTAATTAAATTACAATTTAGCCTAATTAATTAATTGTCCTAAGGTCCCTAGTGTGGCCTATATATACCCCTCAATCTCTCTTCTCTTAACCTACGAAACGCCGCTATAATTAATTCTGTGGAGAAAATTATTTTGTTAGCGCAATTATTTTCTTCTCTGCTTAATTAATTTAGATTAGCGCAGTGTTTTTCTTTTCTGTAGAAATTAATTTGCTAGCGCAAATATATTTCTGGAGACAGAATAATAAAAACGTGAGAAAGAGGGTTTGAGAGAGAAGAAGAAGAGAAAACTCCGGTGGATCGTTGCCCACACAACGTCCGGCGTCGAGGGCTAGGATACACACTAGAAGATCTCAGGGTGTTCGCCTATTCGGCTTCTCCGAATCACGCTTCAAAGGTATGAAATCGAAAACCTTATTCCGCATCGTTTCTATTTCTTTCTCGTACGTAATCATACAACGAACCACCGATCGTGTTCGATGGCTTGGGTTTCGATGGTCTCGGACTGCTGGGCGTTCTCCGATCGCCGGAACAGTAGTCGGATCGAGAAAAACGGCCAGAACAGCCCGAACAGCCGCGACCCGCTGCTGGAACAGCGACGCTGTCGGCCGACATGTATAACTGTCGGCCGACACAGCCCTGTCGGACGACATCCTCCTGGTGTCGGGCGACAGACAGGGCAGAAGCCCTCGGTTTTGCGCGGTTGTGCCTCGGGCATGATGGCTGGGCGTAAACCGGGTCTGGGGCTTCGTGCTGAGTGTAGTAGGGACGCCGGGGGTCGAATGGGCTTGTCCGGATGTTCGAGTAGTCGAACGGACATGTCCCGGGTAGTCAATTTCCAACAATTGGTATCAGAGCCGGTTTATCGGTTTGTTGTATTGTTCGTACGTTTTGTGATGCAGGATGAACCCGATTATTATGGCCAATGTTGTGATGGATGTTGTGCTTTAATTTTGTGGTTTGATTAAACTCTCGGGCTTATCGAGATTGTTTTTGTTTTGGAATAACGTTGCTTGTTTGTAATAGATAAAAACGACGGGTTGAGTCGTTAGGTTTATTTATTTATTTCGTCGTTTCCGGGCATGTATAGGATCGATCACCTTGTATAGGATCAATGCCGGATTTAGTAGATTTATTCTTGTAATTTTTCTTACTAATTTTGGTGGATCGAGACGAGACCAAAACCCGGAGAAACGAGGATCGAGGAGGGCGAACCGGCAACGGGCAGCCAGCGAACACACCCCGTGTTCGCGACGGGCAGCAGCGGGGCTGGGGTTCGTTCGACCCCACGGACGACTCAACGAGGCTCGAGACGAGGCTCCAGTGGGAGGAGTTCGTCTCTTGACCCTCGAGCGAGTCAGTGGTGGACCGAGATTGAGACGAGCAACGAGATGAAGTTCCAAGAGACGTGCATTGGAGAATACTTAAGGCCATAATAATCGGGGCCACGTTAATTGCTTTTTATGTGATTTACGTGCCTTTTATTATGCTTAATTATTTTATGCATGTTATCCCTCAATCGTAAAATACTAAGTGGGAGAGGGATTGGAAACAATCCCGCGGTCTCCATTCTCTGTTTTGAATGTGATGTGTATTGACTTACGAGTTGGCTTTAGTGTCATCCTCCCTATCGGATAAAGTCGATACACGGATATCACTGGATCAAAATGTTGGAGTTGTGTACTTAATGTCTAGATTTAAGTACCGGTAAACTCCCGGTCATAACATTTAACCTATTTAATTAATAAACAATTATTTGCAATTAATTATTATTAATTAATTATGCAAAATATAGTCCTGGATTTTATACGTTGTAGTTAGTATGGTGTGTCTGGCCCGCACAGAAGATCATACTATCGGTTACTCGTATTTAATCGAACAGTTGCTCACGACCTAGATGGACACGGACCAATCCATCGGTATAGTCGTCGTGTGAGAGAGAAGATGATTTGTCTTGATTATCTTATCACACTTGTACACTTGGTGTATTGAGCGGATCGATTGAGACTCATCAATTAGGATTGCTCGGCGATAATTGATTTGAGACTCGGAGTATTTTATTCTTAATCCCTAAAATAATTGCGGGTGTGTATATTTAATATTAGTGACTTTGATTTTCCAAAGGAGTTAACCGATTTAATTATTGGGTTAATTACCGGTTGAGTTGGGTCACTATATTTTATGTATGGCATGCCGTGAATTCTTGAAGGGACAGTGTATCCCGTAAGGGTTGATAATATCCCTGAGATGAGTTCATAAGGAATTATTATGTAAACCCTGCAGGTGGATTTAATCCGCATAATAATAAAGGTTGAACGGTACTAGTCTCGGATATAAGATATGAATATTATTTATTGAGCAATAAATAAATTTATTCATGGATATTTAAATCTTAAATACACGGAATAAATAATACTAAGATGGAGAAATATTATTTGATATAATATGGAATAATATTGGGAGTGCAATTTTATTTATATAGTGGAAAATAAATAAAATTAATATTGATAAGAATTAATGGATTTGGGTTGGACCCAATTTAATTTTCAATATTGGAAGCCCAATATTTATTCTCCTTATGATCCCCTACGTAGCCTATATAAGCACTACATGGTCTTCACTTTTCACAACCTAAGTTACGCCAACAAAAAAGTCGCGAAGAGTGAAGGAGATCCATAAGGTGTTCGATAGATCGTCGCCCACACGACGTTCGGACAAGGTGCAAGGAATACGTGGGAAGATCGCAAGGTCATCAACTCGTTTGATTTCGTTTCTCCGTACAACGAATCGAAGGTAAAATCATAAACCCTCTTTTATGATTTTGTGTGAATTAATTGTAGCATGTACATGAACACACGATCCGGATAAACGACGAACCTCGGGGACGGGGATTCGAGATCCCCGGCGAGGATCGAGAGGGGCGGTCGAACCTAGGGTTCAACCGCCGGGAACGCGCGACGCGAGAGGCACACGATCGAACCTAGGGTTCGATCGTCGGGGATCCGCCGTGGGCTGGTGCCACGGCGGGAGGATCCGCCGACCTCCGTCGTCGGCGGCGCGTTCAGCGCAAACACCCTCGGCTGGGGGCCGAGGGGTCGATCGAGCCCGTAGGCTCGATCGCTGGGAGCTGCGGGGATAACCCGCAGCGACTCGTAGCGTGCTGCGGGGTTTCCCGCAGCGGAGCGCTGGGACGAGCCCAGCGCGTTGAGCAGCGGGTCACGCGACCCGCTGCGGGGCTGCTACGAGCAGCCCCGGGGATGCCTCGCGCATCCCCAGCGATCATCGCGAGATGATCGCGAGCCCCGTGCGGGGGCTCGGCTGGACGCTCGCGGCCTTCGGGCCTCGCTGGGTGTTCGGTCGGGCCCCGGCTCGTGCGGTGGTTCGCGTTCGTGGATCCGACTCGCGGGAGAAAATCGGCTGGGGGCGGGCTGCGTGTCTTCGGGCGCGTAGTCTCCAAAGGTCGGACTCCTGCGGATGAGTCGGGAATCCAATCTCCGGCGATGAAGGATTTCGGTCGGGCTATCGGTTCCGCATAATTTTAATAGCCCGGGATATCGATTTCCAACACAAAATTCGAATTCAATTCCACTTATAAAAATTGAACAATTATATTTTTCAAAAGCAAGTGCCTAATCTGTTTTTCAAAGACTAAGTTCAACTCGACTCATTCTCACCCCGGGGAGTGGAATGGAGCCAAAGCGCTTGCTTATGTCGATGACACAGATTAGAGACATTCGAGTCATTCGATGACCAGATCGATTGTCTGGTTGGCTCCCTCACCTAGTGAGAGATAGGGCTCAATTGCATGATTGATCGCTGGTTAGAAACTTCGAGTTTCACTTACGAGATATCAAGCTTTGAATAATAAAATTGTGGTATTTAATAAATGTAAGAGTCAATTAACAAAGTTGTTTGTTTTAGTAAACGTCCACACTATCGTGGCTTACTAAATGGAAACGGTACTTTGGGTTAATTGAGACTCTATGACATTTAAATAAATGGGATTCAATTAATAAAGTTGTTTGTTTTAGTAAACGTCCACACTAACGTGGCTTGCTAGATGGGAACGGAACTTTAGGATTAATTGAGGCTCGACAGTTATAGAAAGTCGTGGAGGACCGCATGTCAACGTAAACGTCCACAAGAACGTGGCTTGCGGTGGGCATGTAGTTCCCGAGCGGTGGACTTAGTACTGAGAAATGGTATACACTTAGGTACGCTTTATAGTATCCTCCCCATCGGAGTCACTGCTATAATGATGTACGACCGAAGTAAAAATCCAATTATAAATCGTTTGGATTAGTATACGTCCACAAGAACGTGGCATGCTAGTCTGATGGGATTTTGGAAATGATTGGTAGTTTAATGATATTATTTGAGGGAAATGATATCGAATTAAACTAATTGTTTGTTTTATATGGTATTATTCCCATTAAAAGTCAACAAACTCACTGAACCTATTTTGTATGGATTGAAGAAGAAACTTGGACATTGTCCTAACTGCAGAGGAGTACAATTATGTACTCCAAGTCAATTGACCTGCTGAACCAAATGATGCTTCCACTCCTGAGGAAAGGAAGCTCATGGAAATGGATCAAGGCTCTGAGATGACGCGGAGCTACATTATGGCTTTCATGTCAAATGTACTGCAACATCGGGATCAAGCCATGACCATTACCTATGATATGATGCTTAAACCTCAAGAAGCTTTTTGGTTATCAGGACAGGACAGCCGGGCAAAATGCAATGAGGCAACTCATGACGGCCATCGCATCCGAAGGAACACCCGTGAGGGATCACGTTCTTAGGATGATGTGCTATCTGAATGAGATAGAGATTCTAGGATCAGTTATCGATGGGGTAACCCAAGTCGATATTGTGCTACAGTCTCTGCCGAGAAGTTTTGAGCAGTTCCGCCTGAACTATAACATGAATAAGGGGTCTTACTCATTGGCGGAACTCCTGATTGAACTTCAAGCGGCTGAGGGAATCTCTAAGGGCTCTCAAGCACTTGTGGTTGAGAAATTGGCTCTTCCTAGGCCTCCGGGCGGCAAAAGGAAGAAGAAGCAAATACGGAAACCCAGTGGGCCTAATATATCTGGACCACGGAATGGGACAAGCAAGCCCAAGGGGCAAGTGCTTCCGTTGTAAGCAGTCTGGATACTGGGAGTTTTAATTGTCCTCTCAAGCAACAAGAAGTTGACTCTTCCTTAGTCACCGAAACATGTTTAGTGGTAGTATCTGCCAGTACCTGGTGTGTGGATACGGGAACCACTAATCATGTCTGCACTTAATGCGGGGGTTCCAGGAAACTTGGAGACTTAGAAAGGAAGAAGTTATAACCTACATGGGCAATACTGTTAAGGTAACAGCCGTTGCAGTGGGAGATGTTAAATGTTTTAACGGTAGGATTTTAGTTCTAACAAATTGTCTTTATGTGCCGGCATTTAGAAAGAAATTTCTTTTCGGATTTCTAAATTGGTTTAGAATGGATATTCCGTTTCTTTGGATGGTTTCATACCTATCAGAGTAGGAAACGGGGATATTATCTATTCTGTTACATTGATAGACAATTTAATACTAAATCCGTGTTCTTCCACGATGCAACACACCGGAGCTAATAACACATTGTCAAAACCCAATAAGAGTAAAGATCCTTCTAGGATGAATCAAATGTACTTATGGAATCTTAGGATAGATCATTTTAACTTGAGTACGATTCAAAGGGTGAAAGCTGATGGACTACTCAGCTAGGTTGAAGGAAAGGACCTTCCAACCTTCGAATCATACTTGGAAGTTTAAATGACCAAGCAACCCTTTACGGTTAAAGGGAAAAGATCCAAGAAAGTACTAGAGTTGATTCGCTCTGATATATGCAGACCTCTTTGAGGAGTAAGGCATACTTATCAAAAAATGGGATTAACTCCCGACATACTACACCATTTATGCCTCGGCAAAATAATGTGTTGTAAAGAAGGAATAGGACTCTTATAGATATGGGAAAGTAGACAATGAGTTATTCGGAGTTACCTAATTCGTTTTTGGGATATGGCTTGGAAACAGCGGCGTTTATCCTGAACTTGATTCCTTTGGAAACTTGTACTGATATTCGGCTGTTTATAAGATACCCTAAGAAAACGAATTGAGATATGTAATATAGTCCAAAGGACCAGATGTTCGTTGATTGCATCAATGTTCGGTTCTTTGACATGGACTATATATATGCAATATCACAAGCCCAAGAGTAGGGTAATACTTAATGTGCTTAGAGGGACTGATCAAGACTTAGAACCAGCCTAACTGAGTAGTTCACTACTATAATCTTTAGTCACTAAAGATACACCGGAGCGTCGTCGTAGTGGGAGGGTTGTTAGACAACCCAACAGGTTCATGTTTATAGGTGAGTCTTCGGACTTGTTACCTGGAGAACATGAAGCCGAACCCTGGATCTATGACGAGACGCTGAAAGATCAAGATGCTCAGTCTTGGCAAAAGTCGATCCGGATTCTTTTGTCTTTACATGGAAGATGGAAGTCAAGACAAATTTCCTAAATCGAAGTCTTGACGGGGCCATCTGTGTGGGACAGCCAGAGAGATTCATCGAAAAGAGCCAAGAGCATTCGGTAAGCAAGCTTAATCAATCTTAGGATTGAAGGAAGCTTCAAGATCTTGGACACATGCGGACCTATGAGAAAATCCATTTCATGGATTCATTCAAGGCATGTTTAGGTCCTGAGTGTAATAAAGAAGTGATAGAAAAGATGTGGTGTTTTCTCATTCTTTATGTAGACGACATCCTTCTAAATTGGCAACAATATGAAGGATGTTATCGGACATAAAGGGATGGTTGTCCGAGTAATTCAATGTAAGAGACTTAGGAGAAGTCGGGAATGTTCTTGGGATCAAAGTTATAAAGGATCGCCAGAAAAGAACATAGAACTTATCTCGAGTCTCATACATAAATACAATTCTTACTCGTTGCAGCATACAGAATTCCAAGAAAGGTCTTCACCTTTTAGATGTGGAATTCATCTATCTAAAGTTTTGTGTCCGACACAATAAAGGAGATAGATGAAGAGTAAACAGTTCCCTGCACCTTAATGGTGGGAAGCTTAATGTATGTAATGCTATGCACGAGATTGATATCTACTATGCCGTGGGCATGGTGGTTTGATATCATAGTAATCCTGAAAGGATCACTCGACTGATGTAAAGAACATGTTTAGGCTCCTGCAGAGGACCAGGAATTATGTTCTGAGTTACAAAGCAGTCAAGTTATTTCCATTGGATTACATAGAATTGGATTTCCAAATCAAACAAGGACAGTCGAAAGTCGAAGTCAGGCTATGTGTTCTCACTGTGAAGTGGAGCAGTCACATGGAAGAATGTAAAGCAGCGATGCATTACGGACTCTACCATGGAAACTGAAAGGATAACGGCCTGTGAGGCAGTTAAAAGGTCAGTATGGCTCCAGAACTTCCTGAGGGACTTAGATGTGGTTTCTAGTTCACCCAAAGCTATTTTGAATAGCGGTATTGGAAAATTTGAAATGCCACGAGTCCACAGTGGGAGATAACATGTAGAGCGCAAGTACCACCTGATTCGAGAGATCGTCTAGTAAGACGATGCAGTTGTCACCTAGATAGCATCGAGAGGATTGCCTGGTAAATCCCGTTCACAGAGGCACTTCCAGCGAAAGCGTTGGGTAGGCGTGATGAGGTTATGGGAATCTGATGTTTGGGAGAGGGCGACTAGACTTTTAGTATAAGTGGGAGATTGATGGAGTTGTATTCTAAATGTCTAGTTTAGTGCAAATACGGAACTCCTTATCTATACCTTAGTTCGAGATATGATTCAAACATGATTGCATTTAATGCAATAGTCCTTGATGTATACGTTGTAGACAGTATGGCGTGAGGAGACACGCGGAAGATCATACTATCGGTTACTCGTATACTATCGAACAGTAGCTCACGACTTAGATGGACAGGGACAATCCATCGGTACGTCGTAGTGTGACTGGTAGATAGTCGGTCTTGACTATCATGTTACACTCGTACACTTGGTGTATTGAGCAGGACCACGGGAGGGCGTTCGATTTATACTAATCGCAGTAATCGAACTAGACCTCAGATATTACGGACATACGAATTCTTAATCCCTATATAATTATAGGTGAGTGTGTCCAATTCTCGGTTCTTTGACTTGCCAATGAGTGAGACTAAATGATTAGTCGAGATTCTCGGTAAATTGGGAATCGTAATTGTACGCACGGCATGCTATAGATTATAGACAGGAAACCGTGTCCCGTTTATCGGGTTGATGTCGTCCCCGAGATGAGCTCATAAAGTTTATCATGTAAACCCTGCAGGTGGATTCGTTCCACATGATAATAAGGATGAGTGGTACTAGTCTCAGATAATAAGAAACGAATTAATTTAATTGTTAGTAATTAAATAAATTCGTGGACGTTCGATATCTTAAACACGGGGAAAGTCGTATATGTAATTTCGGCGGAAATATTATTGGTAAAATAATATAGATTAATTAATTGGGAATTCAATTATAATTTTATAGTGGAATTAATTATAATTAAAATTGGATTTAATTAAATGTTTTCTTTTAAGGACACCGGTTTAATTAAATTACAATTTAGCCTAATTAATTAATTGTCCTAAGGTCCCTAGTGTGGCCTATATATACCCCTCAATCTCTCTTCTCTTAACCTACGAAACGCCGCTATAATTAATTCTGTGGAGAAAATTATTTTGTTAGCGCAATTATTTTCTTCTCTGCTTAATTAATTTAGATTAGCGCAGTGTTTTTCTTTTCTGTAGAAATTAATTTGCTAGCGCAAATATATTTCTGGAGACAGAATAATAAAAACGTGAGAAAGAGGGTTTGAGAGAGAAGAAGAAGAGAAAACTCCGGTGGATCGTTGCCCACACAACGTCCGGCGTCGAGGGCTAGGATACACACTAGAAGATCTCAGGGTGTTCGCCTATTCGGCTTCTCCGAATCACGCTTCAAAGGTATGAAATCGAAAACCTTATTCCGCATCGTTTCGATTTCTTTCTCGTACGTAATCATACAACGAACCACCGATCGTGTTCGATGGCTTGGGTTTCGATGGTCTCGGACTGCTGGGCGTTCTCCGATCGCCGGAACAGTAGTCGGATCGAGAAAAACGGCCAGAACAGCCCGAACAGCCGCGACCCGCTGCTGGAACAGCGACGCTGTCGGCCGACATGTATAACTGTCGGCCGACACAGCCCTGTCGGACGACATCCTCCTGGTGTCGGGCGACAGACAGGGCAGAAGCCCTCGGTTTTGCGCGGTTGTGCCTCGGGCATGATGGCTGGGCGTAAACCGGGTCTGGGGCTTCGTGCTGAGTGTAGTAGGGACGTCGGGGGTCGACTGGGCTTGTCCGGATGTTCGAGTAGTCGAACGGACATGTCCCGGGTAGTCAATTTCCAACAGTTATGCCCCTCCGATGCCTCTCTGGACCGACATGACTTGCTCTGCCGGGTACCTCAGCGAGATGATTATACCGGGTTGTGTGGATATGCCCCCCCGATGCTTCTCTGGACCGGCATGACTTGCTCTGCCGGATGCCTTAGCGAGATGATTATATCAGGGTTAGAGTTTTCTTCTAGCAACGCCTCTCCTGACCAGCATACTTGTTTTGCTCGTTACCTCAATAAAATGTTTCACACCAGAGTAAAAGTTTTCTCCTTCGAATATATCTAGAGACAACATTACTCCTCAGAACCCCTTTGCCCGCATGAACTCATGAACTTTTTTGTTGACTCACCACATTCCTGATACCAGTTCCCTCTATCAAACATAGTTTGGGAACGACCCCAACGACCCAATCGAATTTATGTATGTTTAAAATAATTTGGAAAAAGTTAAAATCTTTTAAATCAACTAACGACTAAAAAATATTGTAAGTCTGAAGCAACATGTCCGTATAAAAAGACGTCACGTATCGACGCAAAATCATATAAAAAAGACACCGCCTAAGCCGGTGCAGTCTCAAACAAAAAAGACACCGCCTAAACCGGTGCAACCTCAAACAAAAGAGACATCGTATACGGATACAAACATCTAAATGAAACAAACTTCTCTAGAATAAATCCCGACAACTAAACTAGCCAGGCCACCTAAACTCGCCGCCCGAACGAGGAAATAAAAATGAAACACCTCAAAGACAAAGCCAACACTACTTTGAAGGTAAGGCAAAACGAGCTCATTTTACAAAGCAGACTAAATAATCAAATCACCCCGAGGGATGATCAAAGAACCTCAAATATCAAAATTAATCTGAACTCAAAACGCAATGGTGGTAAACGAGACGGGTAAAATTATTAAAAATCTAAAAAATCGAGATATCCCTAAACCGCAACAAAGTTCCACACCCGGGTCCCAGACTCCGCCTTGGTTCATCACCGAGGGAAACATAGTGCCCTCAAGCCAATGAGTTATAAGAACATCGGGCACAGACGTCGGGCTCGTAAGAATAAGATGTTTGTGTCCCAACCACCCCTTCATATCAGTTTTGAAATCCTCTTCCAGATCCAGGGAGGGTTGGTCAAATCCGAGTATCCAGAGCCCGAGGACCCGACGAAGAAATGATTAAAGATCTATGAGTAGTTCGATATATCCGACGGATGGTCCCCGAGTGCCACAAAGAAAGAGAAAACCGGTCATCGAAAATCATCGACAAAACCCAAGAATAGTGATACAAGACGAATCCTCAGGAATCCGGGCCCGGGAATAGGACCGACAGTTCCACCTCTCAAGTCAAGACATGCATTACCATGCACAGACGCCAAACAACGGCTACACAGCTTGTCTCTAAGACCCTGTGACCTATCATCCTTCGGAGACTAAACAGACTAGAACCGTTCAAAGGCTTCGGTCGAGGCAATACATTTCCTATCCGCGATGGAGTACCGACAAAAAAGCGTCAACAAGAGGAGACGCTCAATCACGCCCAACCATTCCATTAAAGAAAACAAGGAACATATGCGCAAACCAAAGACCAAATTCAACTCAACCTACAGAGAAATCAGCGGAGTTCCTCCACGGACTTCTCTGGGGGCCAGTGTTGAGCCATAAAAAACCCCATCGACACGTGCCATGGGCCCACCCACCAGCTCACTCATACGGGGAGTCAGTTCAAGACGATACATCCAACCTTCACGGAGCACAGGTACGCCCTAGAAACATTGATTTGTATTGTGGAAATAAGGTTTGTATAATTTTGGGTTCCGAATAGCCAATTCGACATCATTACTACTAGAAACATTGATTTGTATTGTGGAAATAAGGTTTTACCAAGAACTTTTAAAACTTTTTCATTCATTACTCTAAATGCCCCAAAATCTTCCGCTTTTTGAAGTCAAAATTTTGGGTTTCGAATAGCCAATTTGACACCATTACTACTAGAAACATTGATTTGTATTGTGGAAATAAGGTTTTACCAAGAACTTTTAACACTTTTTCACTCATTACTCTAAATGCCCCAAAATGGTCCGCTTTTTGAAGTCAAAATTTTGGATTCCGAATAGCCAATTTGACACCATTACTACTAGAAACGTTGATTTGTATTGTGGAAATAAGGTTTTACCAAGAACTTTTAACACTTTTTCACTCATTACTCTAAATGCCCCAAAATCGTCAGTTTTTTGAAGTCAAAATTTTGGGTTCCGAATAGCCATTTTGACACCATTACAACTAGAAACATTGATTTGTATTGTAGAAATAAGTTTTTACCAAGAACTTTTAACACTTTTTCACTCATTACTCTAAATGCCCCAAAATCGTCAGTTTTTGGAAGTCAAAATTTTGGGTTGCGAATAGCCAATTCGACATCATTACTACTAGAAACATTGATTTGTATTGTGTAAATAAGGTTTTACCAAGAACTTTTAACACTTTTTCACTCATTACTCTAAATGCCCCAAAATCGTCCGCTTTTTGAAGTCAAAATTTTGGGTTCCGAATAGCCAATTTGACACCATTACTACTAGAAACATTGATTTGTATTGTGGAAATAAGGTTTTACCAAGAACTTTTAACACTTTTTCACTCATTACTCTAAATGCCCCAAAATCGTCAGTTTTTGGTTGTCAAAATTTTGGGTTGCGAATAGCCAATTCGACATCATTACTACTAGAAACATTGATTTGTATTGTGTAAATAAGGTTTTACCAAGAACTTTTAACACTTTTTCACTCATTACTCTAAATGCCCCAAAATCGTCCGCTTTTTGAAGTCAAAATTTTGGGTTCCGAATAGCCAATTTGACACCATTACTACTAGAAACATTGATTTGTATTGTGGAAATAAGGTTTTACCAAGAACTTTTAACACTTTTTCACTCATTACTCTAAATGCCCCAAAATCGTCCGCTTTTTGAAGTCAAAATTTTGGATTCCGAATAGCCAATTTGACACCATTACTACTAGAAACATTGATTTGTATTGTGGAAATAAGGTTTTACCAAGAACTTTTAACACTTTTTCACTCATTACTCTAAATGCCCCAAAATCGTCCGCTTTTTGAAGTCAAAATTTTGGGTTCCGAATAGCCAATTTGACACCATTACTACTAGAAACATTGATTTGTATTGTGGAAATAAGGTTTTACCAAGAACTTTTAACACTTTTTCACTCATTACTCTAAATGCCCCAAAATCGTCAGTTTTTTGAAGTCAAAATTTTGGGTTCCGAATAGCCAATTCGACATCATTACTACTAGAAACATTGATTTGTATTGTGGAAATAAGGTTTTACCAAGAACTTTTAACACTTTTTCACTCATTACTCTAAATGCCCCAAAATCGTCAGTTTTTTGAAGTCAAAAATTTGGGTTCCGAATAGCCATTTTGACACCATTACTACTAGAAACATTGATTTGTATTGTGGAAATAAGGTTTTACCAAGAACATTTAACACTTTTTCACTCATTACTCTAAATGCCCCAAAATCGTCCGCTTTTTGAAGTCAAAATTTTGGGTTCCGAATAGCCAATTCGACATCATTACTACTAGAAACATTGATCTGTATTGTGGAAATAAGGTTTTACCAAGAATTTTTAACACTTTTTCACTCATTACTCTAAATTACCCAAAATCGTCAGTTTTTTGAAGTCAAAATTTTGGGTTCCGAATACCCAATTAGACACCATTACTACTAGAAACATTGATTTGTATTGTGGAAATAAGGTTTTACCAAGAACTTTTAACACTTTTTCACTCATTACTCTAAATGCCCCAAAATCGTCAGTTTTTTGAAGTCAAAATTTTGGGTTCCGAATAGCCATTTTGACACCATTTCAACTAGAAACATTGATTTGTATTGTGGAAATAAGGTTTTACCAAGAACTTTTAACACTTTTTCACTCATTACTCTAAATGCCCCAAAATCGTCAGTTTTTTGAAGTCAAAATTTTGGGTTCCGAATAGCCAATTCGACATCATTACTACTAGAAACATTGATTTTTATTGTGGAAATAAGGTTTTACCAAGAACTTTTAACACTTTTTCACTCATTACTCTAAATGACCCAAAATCGTCCGCTTTTTGAAGTCAAAATTTTGGGTTCCGAATAGCCAATTTGACACCATTACTACTAGAAACATTGATTTTTATTGTGGAAATAAGGTTTTACCAAGAACTTTTAACACTTTTTCACTCATTACTCTAAATGCCCCCAAATCGTCCGCTTTTTGAAGTCAAAATTTTGGGTTCCGAATAGCCATTTTGACACCATTACTACTAGAAACATTGATTTGTATTGTGGAAATAAGGTTTTACCAAGAACTTTTAACACTTTTTCACTCATTACTCTAAATGCCCCAAAATCGTCAGTTTTTTGAAGTCAAAATTTTGGGTTCCGAATAGCCATTTTGACACCATTACTACTAGAAACATTGATTTGTATTGTGGAAATAAGGTTTTACCAAGAACTTTTAACACTTTTTCACTCATTACTCTAAATTGCCCAAAATCGTCAGTTTTTTGAAGTCAAAATTTTGGGTTCCGAATACCCAATTTGACACCATTACTACTAGAAACATTGATTTGTATTGTGGAAATAAGGTTTTACCAAGAACTTTTAACACTTTTTCACTCATTACTCTAAATGCCCCAAAATCGTCAGTTTTTTGAAGTCAAAATTTTGGGTTCCGAATAGCCATTTTGACACCATTTCAACTAGAAACATTGATTTGTATTGTGGAAATAAGGTTTTACCAAGAACTTTTAACACTTTTTCACTCATTACTCTAAATGCCCCAAAATCGTCAGTTTTTTGAAGTCAAAATTTTGGGTTCCGAATAGCCAATTCGACATCATTACTACTAGAAACATTGATTTTTATTGTGGAAATAAGGTTTTACCAAGAACTTTTAACACTTTTTCACTCATTACTCTAAATGACCCAAAATCGTCCGCTTTTTGAAGTCAAAATTTTGGGTTCCGAATAGCCAATTTGACACCATTACTACTAGAAACATTGATTTGTATTGTGGAAATAAGGTTTTACCAAGAACTTTTAAATCTTTTTCACTCATTACTCTAAATGCCCCAAAATCCTCAGTTTTTTTAAGTCAAATTTTTGGGTTCCGAATAGCCATTTTGACACCATTACTACTAGAAACATTGATTTGTATTGTGGAAATAAGGTTTTACCAAGAACTTTTAACACTTTTTCACTCATTACTCTAAATGCCCCAAAATCGTCAGTTTTTTGAAGTCAAAATTTTGGGTTCCGAATAGCCATTTTGACACCATTACAACTATAAACATTGATTTGTATTGTGGAAATAAGGTTTTACCAAGAACTTTTAACACTTTTTCACTCATTACTCTAAATGCCCCAAAATCGTCAGTTTTTTGAAGTCAAAATTTTGGGTTCCGAATAGCCAATTCGACATCATTACTAATAGAAACATTGATTTTTATTGTGGAAATAAGGTTTTACCAAGAACTTTTAACACTTTTTCACTAATTACTCTAAATGACCCAAAATCGTCCGCTTTTTGAAGTCAAAATTTTGGGTTCCGAATAGCCAATTTGACACCATTACTACTAGAAACATTGATTTGTATTGTGGAAATAAGGTTTTACCAAGAACTTTTAAATCTTTTTCACTCATTACTCTAAATGCCCCAAAATCCTCAGTTTTTTGAAGTCAAAATTTTGGGTTCCGAATAGCCATTTTGACACCATTACTACTAGAAACATTGATTTGTATTGTGGAAATAAGGTTTTACCAAGAACTTTTAACACTTTTTCACTCATTACTCTAAATGCCCCAAAATCGTCAGTTTTTTGAAGTCAAAATTTTGGGTTCCGAATAGCCATTTTGACACCATTACAACTATAAACATTGATTTGTATTGTGGAAATAAGGTTTTACCAAGAACTTTTAACACTTTTTCACTCATTACTCTAAATGCCCCAAAATCGTCAGTTTTTTGAAGTCAAAATTTTGGGTTCCGAATAGCCATTTTGACACCATTACAACTATAAACATTGATTTGTATTGTGGAAATAAGGTTTTACCAAGAACTTTTAAATCTTTTTCACTCATTACTCTAAATGCCCCAAAATCCTCAGTTTTTTGAAGTCAAAATTTTGGGTTCCGAATAGCCATTTTGACACCATTACTACTAGAAACATTGATTTGTATTGTGGAAATAAGGTTTTACCAAGAACTTTTAACACTTTTTCACTCATTACTCTAAATGCCCCAAAATCGTCAGTTTTTTGAAGTCAAAATTTTGGGTTCCGAATAGCCATTTTGACACCATTACAACTATAAACATTGATTTGTATTGTGGAAATAAGGTTTTACCAAGAACTTTTAACACTTTTTCACTCATTACTATAAATGCCCCAAAATCGTCAGTTTTTTGAAGTCAAAATTTTGGGTTCCGAATAGCCAATTCGACATCATTACTACTAGAAACATTGATTTGTATTGTGGAAATAAGGTTTTACCAAGAACTTTTAACACTTTTTCACTCATTACTCTAAATGCCCCAAAATCGTCCGCTTTTTGAAGTCAAATTTTTGGGTTTTGAATAGCCAATTTGACACCATTACTCTTAGAAACATTGATTTGTATTGTGGAAATAAGGTTTTACCAAGAACTTTTAACACTTTTTCACTCATTACTCTAAATGCCCCAAAATCGTCAGTTTTTTGAAGTCAAAATTTTGGGTTCCGAATAGACAATTCGACATCATTACTACTAGAAACATTGATTTGTATTGTGGAAATAAGGTTTTACCAAGAACTTTTAACACTTTTTCACTCATTACTTTAAATGCCCCAAAATCGTCAGTTTTATGAAGTCAAAATTTTGGGTTCCGAATAGCCAATTCGACATCATTACTACTAGAAACATTGATTTGTATTGTGGAAATAAGGTTTTACCAAGAACTTTTAACACTTTTTCATTCATTACTCTAAATGACCCAAAATCGTCCGCTTTTTGAAGTCAAAATTTTGGGTTCCGAACAGCCAATTTGACACCATTACTACTAGAAACATTGATTTTTATTGTGGAAATAAGATTTTACCAAGAACTTTTAACACTTTTTCACTCATTACTCTAAATGCCCCAAAATCGTCCGCTTTTTGAAGTCAAAATTTTGGGTTCCGAATAGCCATTTTGACACCATTACTACTAGAAACATTGATTTGTATTGTGGAAATAAGGTTTTACCAAGAACTTTTAACACTTTTTCACTCATTACTCTAAATGCCCCAAAATCGTCAGTTTTTTGAAGTCAAAATTTTGGGTTCCGAATAGCCATTTTGACACCATTACTACTAGAAACATTGATTTGTATTGTGGAAATAAGGTTTTACCAAGAACTTTTAACACTTTTTCAGTCATTACTCTAAATTGCCCAAAATCGTCAGTTTTTTGAAGTCAAAATTTTGGGTTCCGAATACCCAATTTGACACCATTACTACTAGAAACATTGATTTGTATTGTGGAAATAAGGTTTTACCAAGAACTTTTAACACTTTTTCACTCATTACTCTAAATGCCCCAAAATCGTCAGTTTTTTGAAGTCAAAATTTTGGGTTCCGAATAGCCATTTTGACACCATTTCAACTAGAAACATTGATTTGTATTGTGGAAATAAGGTTTTACCAAGAACTTTTAACACTTTTTCACTCATTACTCTAAATGCCCCAAAATCGTCAGTTTTTTGAAGTCAAAATTTTGGGTTCCGAATAGCCATTTTGACACCATTACTACTAGAAACATTGATTTGTATTGTGGAAATAAGGTTTTACCAAGAACTTTTAACACTTTTTCACTCATTACTCTAAATGCCCCAAAATCGTCAGTTTTTTGAAGTCAAAATTTTGGGTTCCGAATAGCCATTTTGACACCATTACTACTAGAAACATTGATTTGTATTGTGGAAATAAGGTTTTACCAAGAACTTTTAACACTTTTTCAGTCATTACTCTAAATTGCCCAAAATCGTCAGTTTTTTGAAGTCAAAATTTTGGGTTCCGAATACCCAATTTGACACCATTACTACTAGAAACATTGATTTGTATTGTGGAAATAAGGTTTTACCAAGAACTTTTAACACTTTTTCACTCATTACTCTAAATGCCCCAAAATCGTCAGTTTTTTGAAGTCAAAATTTTGGGTTCCGAATAGCCATTTTGACACCATTTCAACTAGAAACATTGATTTGTATTGTGGAAATAAGGTTTTACCAAGAACTTTTAACACTTTTTCACTCATTACTCTAAATGCCCCAAAATCGTCAGTTTTTTGAAGTCAAAATTTTGGGTTCCGAATAGCCAATTCGACATCATTACTACTAGAAACATTGATTTTTATTGTGGAAATAAGGTTTTACCAAGAACTTTTAACACTTTTTCACTCATTACTCTAAATGACCCAAAATCGTCCGCTTTTTGAAGTCAAAATTTTGGGTTCCGAATAGCCAATTTGACACCATTACTACTAGAAACATTGATTTGTATTGTGGAAATAAGGTTTTACCAAGAACTTTTAAATCTTTTTCACTCATTACTCTAAATGCCCCAAAATCGTCAGTTTTTTGAAGTCAAAATTTTGGGTTCCGAATAGCCATTTTGACACCATTACTACTAGAAACATTGATTTGTATTGTGGAAATAAGGTTTTACCTAGAACTTTTAACACTTTTTCACTCATTACTCTAAATGCCCCAAAATTGTCAGTTTTTTGAAGTCAAAATTTTGGGTTCCGAATAGCCATTTTGACACCATTACAACTATAAACATTGATTTGTATTGTGGAAATAAGGTTTTACCAAGAACTTTTAACACTTTTTCACTCATTACTATAAATGCCCCAAAATCGTCAGTTTTTTGAAGTCAAAATTTTGGGTTCCGAATAGCCAATTCGACATCATTACTACTAGAAACATTGATTTGTATTGTGGAAATAAGGTTTTACCAAGAACTTTTAACACTTTTTCACTCATTACTCTAAATGCCCCAAAATCGTCCGCTTTTTGAAGTCAAAATTTTGGGTTTTGAATAGCCAATTTGACACCATTACTCTTAGAAACATTGATTTGTATTGTGGAAATAAGGTTTTACCAAGAACTTTTAACACTTTTTCACTCATTACTCTAAATGCCCCAAAATCGTCAGTTTTTTGAAGTCAAAATTTTGGGTTCCGAATAGCCAATTCGACATCATTACTACTAGAAACATTGATTTGTATTGTGGAAATAAGGTTTTACCAAGAACTTTTAACACTTTTTCACTCATTACTTTAAATGCCCCAAAATCGTCAGTTTTTTGAAGTCAAAATTTTGGGTTCCGAATAGCCAATTCGACATCATTACTACTAGAAACATTGATTTGTATTGTGGAAATAAGGTTTTACCAAGAACTTTTAACACTTTTTCATTCATTAATCTAAATGCCCCAAAATCGTCAGTTTTTTGAAGTCAAAATTTTGGGTTCCGAATAGCCATTTTGACACCATTTCAACTAGAAACATTGATTTGTATTGTGGAAATAAGGTTTTACCAAGAACTTTTAACACTTTTTCACTCATTACTCTAAATGCCCCAAAATCGTCCGTTTTTTGAAGTCAAAATTTTGGGTTCCGAATAGCCATTTTGACACCATTACTACTAGAAACATTGATTTGTATTGTGGAAATAAGGTTTTACCAAGAACTTTTAACACTTTTTCACTCATTACTCTAAATGCCCCAAAATCGTCAGTTTTTTTAAGTCAAAATTTTGGGTTCCGAATAGCCATTTTGACACCACTACTACTAGAAACATTGATTTGTTTTGTGGAAATAAGGTTTTACCAAGAACTTTTAACACTTTTTCACTCATTACTCTAAATGCCCCAAAATCGTCAGTTTTTTGAAGTCAAAATTTTGGGTTCCGAATAGCCAATTCGACATCATTACTACTAGAAACATTGATTTGTATTGTGGAAATAAGGTTTTACCAAGAACTTTTAACACTTTTTCACTCATTACTTTAAATGCCCCAAAATCGTCAGTTTTATGAAGTCAAAATTTTGGGTTCCGAATAGCCAATTCGACATCATTACTACTAGAAACATTGATTTGTATTGTGGAAATAAGGTTTTACCAAGAACTTTTAACACTTTTTCATTCATTACTCTAAATGACCCAAAATCGTCCGCTTTTTGAAGTCAAAATTTTGGGTTCCTAACAGCCAATTTGACACCATTACTACTAGAAACATTGATTTTTATTGTGGAAATAAGATTTTACCAAGAACTTTTAACACTTTTTCACTCATTACTCTAAATGCCCCAAAATCGTCCGCTTTTTGAAGTCAAAATTTTGGGTTCCGAATAGCCATTTTGACACCATTACTACTAGAAACATTGATTTGTATTGTGGAAATAAGGTTTTACCAAGAACTTTTAACACTTTTTCACTCATTACTCTAAATGCCCCAAAATCGTCAGTTTTTTGAAGTCAAAATTTTGGGTTCCGAATAGCCATTTTGACACCATTACTACTAGAAACATTGATTTGTATTGTGGAAATAAGGTTTTACCAAGAACTTTTAACACTTTTTCAGTCATTACTCTAAATTGCCCAAAATCGTCAGTTTTTTGAAGTCAAAATTTTGGGTTCCGAATACCCAATTTGACACCATTACTACTAGAAACATTGATTTGTATTGTGGAAATAAGGTTTTACCAAGAACTTTTAACACTTTTTCACTCATTACTCTAAATGCCCCAAAATCGTCAGTTTTTTGAAGTCAAAATTTTGGGTTCCGAATAGCCATTTTGACACCATTTCAACTAGAAACATTGATTTGTATTGTGGAAATAAGGTTTTACCAAGAACTTTTAACACTTTTTCACTCATTACTCTAAATGCCCCAAAATCGTCAGTTTTTTGAAGTCAAAATTTTGGGTTCCGAATAGCCATTTTGACACCATTACTACTAGAAACATTGATTTGTATTGTGGAAATAAGGTTTTACCAAGAACTTTTAACACTTTTTCACTCATTACTCTAAATGCCCCAAAATCGTCAGTTTTTTGAAGTCAAAATTTTGGGTTCCGAATAGCCATTTTGACACCATTACTACTAGAAACATTGATTTGTATTGTGGAAATAAGGTTTTACCAAGAACTTTTAACACTTTTTCAGTCATTACTCTAAATTGCCCAAAATCGTCAGTTTTTTGAAGTCAAAATTTTGGGTTCCGAATACCCAATTTGACACCATTACTACTAGAAACATTGATTTGTATTGTGGAAATAAGGTTTTACCAAGAACTTTTAACACTTTTTCACTCATTACTCTAAATGCCCCAAAATCGTCAGTTTTTTGAAGTCAAAATTTTGGGTTCCGAATAGCCATTTTGACACCATTACTACTAGAAACATTGATTTGTATTGTGGAAATAAGGTTTTACCAAGAACTTTTAACACTTTTTCACTCATTACTCTAAATGCCCCAAAATTGTCAGTTTTTTGAAGTCAAAATTTTGGGTTCCGAATAGCCATTTTGACACCATTACTACTAGAAACATTGATTTGTATTGTGGAAATAAGGTTTTACCAAGAACTTTTAACACTTTTTCACTCATTACTCTAAATTGCCCAAAATCGTCAGTTTTTTGAAGTCAAAATTTTGGGTTCCGAATACCCAATTTGACACCATTACTACTAGAAACATTGATTTGTATTGTGGAAATAAGGTTTTACCAAGAACTTTTAACACTTTTTCACTCATTACTCTAAATGCCCCAAAATCGTCAGTTTTTTGAAGTCAAAATTTTGGGTTCCGAATAGCCATTTTGACACCATTTCAACTAGAAACATTGATTTGTATTGTGGAAATAAGGTTTTACCAAGAACTTTTAACACTTTTTCACTCATTACTCTAAATGCCCCAAAATCGTCAGTTTTTTGAAGTCAAAATTTTGGGTTCCGAATAGCCATTTTGACACCATTACTACTAGAAACATTGATTTGTATTGTGGAAATAAGGTTTTACCAAGAACTTTTAACACTTTTTCACTCATTACTATAAATGCCCCAAAATCGTCAGTTTTTTGAAGTCAAAATTTTGGGTTCCGAATAGCCATTTTGACACCATTACTACTAGAAACATTGATTTGTATTGTGGAAATAAGGTTTTACCAAGAACTTTTAACACTTTTTCAGTCATTACTCTAAATTGCCCAAAATCGTCAGTTTTTTGAAGTCAAAATTTTGGGTTCCGAATACCCAATTTGACACCATTACTACTAGAAACATTGATTTGTATTGTGGAAATAAGGTTTTACCAAGAACTTTTAACACTTTTTCACTCATTACTCTAAATGCCCCAAAATCGTCAGTTTTTTGAAGTCAAAATTTTGGGTTCCGAATAGCCATTTTGACACCATTTCAACTAGAAACATTGATTTGTATTGTGGAAATAAGGTTTTACCAAGAACTTTTAACACTTTTTCACTCATTACTCTAAATGCCCCAAAATCGTCAGTTTTTTGAAGTCAAAATTTTGGGTTCCGAATAGCCAATTCGACATCATTACTACTAGAAACATTGATTTTTATTGTGGAAATAAGGTTTTACCAAGAACTTTTAACACTTTTTCACTCATTACTCTAAATGACCCAAAATCGTCCGCTTTTTGAAGTCAAAATTTTGGGTTCCGAATAGCCAATTTGACACCATTACTACTAGAAACATTGATTTGTATTGTGGAAATAAGGTTTTACCAAGAACTTTTAAATCTTTTTCACTCATTACTCTAAATGCCCCAAAATCGTCAGTTTTTTGAAGTCAAAATTTTGGGTTCCGAATAGCCATTTTGACACCATTACTACTAGAAACATTGATTTGTATTGTGGAAATAAGGTTTTACCTAGAACTTTTAACACTTTTTCACTCATTACTCTAAATGCCCCAAAATCGTCAGTTTTTTGAAGTCAAAATTTTGGGTTCCGAATAGCCATTTTGACACCATTACAACTATAAACATTGATTTGTATTGTGGAAATAAGGTTTTACCAAGAACTTTTAACACTTTTTCACTCATTACTATAAATGCCCCAAAATCGTCAGTTTTTTGAAGTCAAAATTTTGGGTTCCGAATAGCCAATTCGACATCATTACTACTAGAAACATTGATTTGTATTGTGGAAATAAGGTTTTACCAAGAACTTTTAACACTTTTTCACTCATTACTCTAAATGCCCCAAAATCGTCCGCTTTTTGAAGTCAAAATTTTGGGTTTTGAATAGCCAATTTGACACCATTACTCTTAGAAACATTGATTTGTATTGTGGAAATAAGGTTTTACCAAGAACTTTTAACACTTTTTCACTCATTACTCTAAATGCCCCAAAATCGTCAGTTTTTTGAAGTCAAAATTTTGGGTTCCGAATAGCCATTTTGACACCATTACAACTATAAACATTGATTTGTATTGTGGAAATAAGGTTTTACCAAGAACTTTTAACACTTTTTCACTCATTACTATAAATGCCCCAAAATCGTCAGTTTTTTGAAGTCAAAATTTTGGGTTCCGAATAGCCAATTCGACATCATTACTACTAGAAACATTGATTTGTATTGTGGAAATAAGGTTTTACCAAGAACTTTTAACACTTTTTCACTCATTACTATAAATGCCCCAAAATCGTCAGTTTTTTGAAGTCAAAATTTTGGGTTCCGAATAGCCATTTTGACACCATTACTACTAGAAACATTGATTTGTATTGTGGAAATAAGGTTTTACCAAGAACTTTTAACACTTTTTCAGTCATTACTCTAAATTGCCCAAAATCGTCAGTTTTTTGAAGTCAAAATTTTGGGTTCCGAATACCCAATTTGACACCATTACTACTAGAAACATTGATTTGTATTGTGGAAATAAGGTTTTACCAAGAACTTTTAACACTTTTTCACTCATTACTCTAAATGCCCCAAAATCGTCAGTTTTTTGAAGTCAAAATTTTGGGTTCCGAATAGCCATTTTGACACCATTTCAACTAGAAACATTGATTTGTATTGTGGAAATAAGGTTTTACCAAGAACTTTTAACACTTTTTCACTCATTACTCTAAATGCCCCAAAATCGTCAGTTTTTTGAAGTCAAAATTTTGGGTTCCGAATAGCCATTTTGACACCATTACTACTAGAAACATTGATTTGTATTGTGGAAATAAGGTTTTACCAAGAACTTTTAACACTTTTTCACTCATTACTATAAATGCCCCAAAATCGTCAGTTTTTTGAAGTCAAAATTTTGGGTTCCGAATAGCCATTTTGACACCATTACTACTAGAAACATTGATTTGTATTGTGGAAATAAGGTTTTACCAAGAACTTTTAACACTTTTTCAGTCATTACTCTAAATTGCCCAAAATCGTCAGTTTTTTGAAGTCAAAATTTTGGGTTCCGAATACCCAATTTGACACCATTACTACTAGAAACATTGATTTGTATTGTGGAAATAAGGTTTTACCAAGAACTTTTAACACTTTTTCACTCATTACTCTAAATGCCCCAAAATCGTCAGTTTTTTGAAGTCAAAATTTTGGGTTCCGAATAGCCATTTTGACACCATTTCAACTAGAAACATTGATTTGTATTGTGGAAATAAGGTTTTACCAAGAACTTTTAACACTTTTTCACTCATTACTCTAAATGCCCCAAAATCGTCAGTTTTTTGAAGTCAAAATTTTGGGTTCCGAATAGCCAATTCGACATCATTACTACTAGAAACATTGATTTTTATTGTGGAAATAAGGTTTTACCAAGAACTTTTAACACTTTTTCACTCATTACTCTAAATGACCCAAAATCGTCCGCTTTTTGAAGTCAAAATTTTGGGTTCCGAATAGCCAATTTGACACCATTACTACTAGAAACATTGATTTGTATTGTGGAAATAAGGTTTTACCAAGAACTTTTAAATCTTTTTCACTCATTACTCTAAATGCCCCAAAATCGTCAGTTTTTTGAAGTCAAAATTTTGGGTTCCGAATAGCCATTTTGACACCATTACTACTAGAAACATTGATTTGTATTGTGGAAATAAGGTTTTACCTAGAACTTTTAACACTTTTTCACTCATTACTCTAAATGCCCCAAAATCGTCAGTTTTTTGAAGTCAAAATTTTGGGTTCCGAATAGCCATTTTGACACCATTACAACTATAAACATTGATTTGTATTGTGGAAATAAGGTTTTACCAAGAACTTTTAACACTTTTTCACTCATTACTATAAATGCCCCAAAATCGTCAGTTTTTTGAAGTCAAAATTTTGGGTTCCGAATAGCCAATTCGACATCATTACTACTAGAAACATTGATTTGTATTGTGGAAATAAGGTTTTACCAAGAACTTTTAACACTTTTTCACTCATTACTCTAAATGCCCCAAAATCGTCCGCTTTTTGAAGTCAAAATTTTGGGTTTTGAATAGCCAATTTGACACCATTACTCTTAGAAACATTGATTTGTATTGTGGAAATAAGGTTTTACCAAGAACTTTTAACACTTTTTCACTCATTACTCTAAATGCCCCAAAATCGTCAGTTTTTTGAAGTCAAAATTTTGGGTTCCGAATAGCCAATTCGACATCATTACTACTAGAAACATTGATTTGTATTGTGGAAATAAGGTTTTACCAAGAACTTTTAACACTTTTTCACTCATTACTTTAAATGCCCCAAAATCGTCAGTTTTTTGAAGTCAAAATTTTGGGTTCCGAATAGCCAATTCGACATCATTACTACTAGAAACATTGATTTGTATTGTGGAAATAAGGTTTTACCAAGAACTTTTAACACTTTTTCATTCATTAATCTAAATGCCCCAAAATCGTCAGTTTTTTGAAGTCAAAATTTTGGGTTCCGAATAGCCATTTTGACACCATTTCAACTAGAAACATTGATTTGTATTGTGGAAATAAGGTTTTACCAAGAACTTTTAACACTTTTTCACTCATTACTCTAAATGCCCCAAAATCGTCAGTTTTTTGAAGTCAAAATTTTGGGTTCCGAATAGCCAATTCGACATCATTACTACTAGAAACATTGATTTTTATTGTGGAAATAAGGTTTTACCAAGAACTTTTAACACTTTTTCACTCATTACTCTAAATGACCCAAAATCGTCCGCTTTTTGAAGTCAAAATTTTGGGTTCCGAATAGCCAATTTGACACCATTACTACTAGAAACATTGATTTGTATTGTGGAAATAAGGTTTTACCAAGAACTTTTAACACTTTTTCACTCATTACTCTAAATGGCCCAAAATCGTCCGGTTTTTGAAGTCAAAATTTTGGGTTCCGAATAGCCATTTTGACACCATTACTACTAGAAACATTGATTTGTATTGTGGAAATAAGGTTTTACCAAGAACTTTTAACACTTTTTCACTCATTACTCTAAATGCCCCAAAATCGTCAGTTTTTTGAAGTCAAAATTTTGGGTTCCGAATAGCCAATTCGACATCATTACTACTAGAAACATTGATTTTTATTGTGGAAATAAGGTTTTACCAAGAACTTTTAACACTTTTTCACTCATTACTCTAAATGACCCAAAATCGTCCGCTTTTTGAAGTCAAAATTTTGGGTTACGAATAGCCAATTTGACACCATTACTACTAGAAACATTGATTTGTATTGTGGAAATAAGGTTTTACCAAGAACTTTTAAATCTTTTTCACTCATTACTCTAAATGCCCCAAAATCGTCAGTTTTTTGAAGTCAAAATTTTGGGTTCCGAATAGCCATTTTGACACCATTACTACTAGAAACATTGATTTGTATTGTGGAAATAAGGTTTTACCAAGAACTTTTAACACTTTTTCACTCATTACTCTAAATGCCCCAAAATCGTCAGTTTTTTGAAGTCAAAATTTTGGGTTCCGAATAGCCATTTAGACACCATTACAACTATAAACATTGATTTGTATTGTGGAAATAAGGTTTTACCAAGAACTTTTAACACTTTTTCACTCATTACTATAAATGCCCCAAAATCGTCAGTTTTTTGAAGTCAAAATTTTGGGTTCCGAATAGCCAATTCGACATCATTACTACTAGAAACATTGATTTGTATTGTGGAAATAAGGTTTTACCAAGAACTTTTAACACTTTTTCACTCATTACTCTAAATGCCCCAAAATCGTCCGCTTTTTGAAGTCTAAATTTTGGGTTTTGAATAGCCAATTTGACACCATTACTCTTAGAAACATTGATTTGTATTGTGGAAATAATGTTTTACCAAGAACTTTTAACACTTTTTCACTCATTACTCTAAATGCCCCAAAATCGTCAGTTTTTTGAAGTCAAAATTTTGGGTTCCGAATAGCCATTTTGACACCATTTCAACTAGAAACATTGATTTGTATTGTGGAAATAAGGTTTTACCAAGAACTTTTAACACTTTTTCACTAATTAATCTAAATGCCCCAAAATCGTCAGTTTTTTGAAGTCAAAATTTTGGGTTCCGAATAGCCAATTCGACATCATTACTACTAGAAACATTGATTTTTATTGTGGAAATAAGGTTTTACCAAGAACTTTTAACACTTTTTCACTCATTACTATAAATGACCCAAAATCGTCCGCTTTTTGAAGTCAAAATTTTGGGTTTCGAATAGCCAATTTGACACCATTACTACTAGAAACATTGATTTGTATTGTGGAAATAAGGTTTTACCAAGAACTTTTAACACTTTTTCACTCATTACTCTAAATGCCCCAAAATCGTCCGCTTTTTGAAGTCAAAATTTTGGGTTCCGAATAGCCATTTTGACACCATTACTACTAGAAACATTGATTTGTATTGTGGAAATAAGGTTTTACCAAGAACTTTTAACACTTTTTCACTCATTACTCTAAATGCCCCAAAATCGTCAGTTTTTTGAAGTCAAAATTTTGGGTTCCGAATAGCCATTTTGACAACATTACTACTAGAAACATTGATTTGTATTGTGGAAATAAGGTTTTACCAAGAACTTTTAACACTTTTTCACTCATTACTCTAAATGCCCCAAAATCGTCCGCTTTTTGAAGTCAAAATTTTGGGTTTTGAATAGCCAATTTGATACCATTACTCTTAGAAACATTATTTGTATTGTGGAAATAAGGTTTTACCAAGAACTTTTAACACTTTTTCACTCATTACTCTAAATGCCCCAAAATCGTCAGTTTTTTGAAGTCAAAATTTTGGGTTCCGAATAGCCAATTCGACATCATTACTACTAGAAACATTGATTTGTACTGTGGAAATAAGGTTTTACCAAGAACTTTTAACACTTTTTCACTCATTACTATAAATGCCCCAAAATCGTCAGTTTTTTGAAGTCAAAATTTTGGGTTCCGAATAGCCAATTCGACATCATTACTACTAGAAACATTGATTTGTATTGTGGAAATAAGGTTTTACCAAGAACTTTTAACACTTTTTCATTCATTACTCTAAATGCCCCAAAATCGTCAGTTTTTTGAAGTCAAAATTTTGGGTTCCGAATAGCCATTTTGACACCATTTCAACTAAAAACATTGATTTGTATTGTGGAAATAAGGTTTTACCAAGAACTTTTAACACTTTTTCACTCATTACTCTAAATGCCCCAAAATCGTCAGTTTTTTGAAGTCAAAATTTTGGGTTCCGAATAGCCAATTCGACATCATTACTACTAGAAACATTGATTTTTATTGTGGAAATAAGGTTTTACCAAGAACTTTTAACACTTTTTCACTCATTACTCTAAATGCCCCAAAATCGTCCGCTTTTTGAAGTCAAAATTTTGGGTTCCGAATAGCCATTTTGACACCATTACTACTAGAAACATTGATTTGTATTGTGGAAATAAGGTTTTACCAAGAACTTTTAACACTTTTTCACTCATTACTCTAAATGCCCCAAAATCGTCAGTTTTTTGAAGTCAAAATTTTGGGTTCCGAATAGCCATTTTGACACCATTACTACTAGAAACATTGATTTGTATTGTGGAAATAAGGTTTTACCAAGAACTTTTAACACTTTTTCACTCATTACTCTAAATTGCCCAAAATCGTCAGTTTTTTGAAGTCAAAATTTTGGGTTCCGAATACCCAATTTGACACCATTACTACTAGAAACATTGATTTGTATTGTGGAAATAAGGTTTTACCAAGAACTTTTAACACTTTTTCACTCATTACTCTAAATGCCCCAAAATCGTCAGTTTTTTGAACTCAAAATTTTGGGTTCCGAATAGCCATTTTGACACCATTTCAACTAGAAACATTGATTTGTATTGTGGAAATAAGGTTTTACCAAGAACTTTTAACACTTTTTCACTCATTACTCTAAATGCCCCAAAATCGTCCGGTTTTTGAAGTCAAAATTTTGGGTTCCGAATAGCCATTTTGACACCATTACTACTAGAAACATTGATTTGTATTGTGGAAATAAGGTTTTACCAAGAACTTTTAACACTTTTTCACTCATTACTCTAAATGCCCCAAAATCGTCAGTTTTTTGAAGTCAAAATTTTGGGTTCCGAATAGCCATTTTGACACCATTACTACTAGAAACATTGATTTGTATTGTGGAAATAAGGTTTTACCAAGAACTTTTAACACTTTTTCACTCATTACTCTAAATGCCCCAAAATCGTCCGCTTTTTGAAGTCAAAATTTTGGGTTCCGAATAGCCATTTTGACACCATTACTACTAGAAACATTGATTTGTATTGTGGAAATAAGGTTTTACCAAGAACTTTTAACACTTTTTCACTCATTACTCTAAATGCCCCAAAATCGTCAGTTTTTTGAAGTCAAAATTTTGGGATCCGAATAGCCATTTTGACACCATTTCAACTAGAAACATTGATTTGTATTGTGGAAATAAGGTTTTACCAAGAACTTTTAACACTTTTTCACTCATTACTCTAAATGCCCCAAAATCGTCAGTTTTTTGAAGTTAAAATTTTGGGTTCCGAATAGCCAATTCGACATCATTACTACTAGAAACATTGATTTTTATTGTGGAAATAAGGTTTTACCAAGAACTTTTAACACTTTTTCACTCATTACTCTAAATGACCCAAAATCGTCCGCTTTTTGAAGTCAAAATTTTGGGTTCCGAATAGCCAATTTGACACCATTACTACTAGAAACATTGATTTGTATTGTGGAAATAAGGTTTTACCAAGAACTTTTAACACTTTTTCACTCATTACTCTAAATGCCCCAAAATCGTCCGCTTTTTGAAGTCAAAATTTTGGGTTCCGAATAGCCATTTTGACACCATTACTACTAGAAACATTGATTTGTATTGTGGAAATAAGGTTTTACCAAGAACTTTTAACACTTTTTCACTCATTACTCTAAATGCCCCAAAATCGTCAGTTTTTTGAAGTCAAAATTTTGGGTTCCGAATAGCCATTTTGACACCATTACTACTAGAAACATTGATTTGTATTGTGGAAATAAGGTTTTACCAAGAACTTTTAACACTTTTTCACTCATTACTCTAAATTGCCCAAAATCGTCAGTTTTTTGAAGTCAAAATTTTGGGTTCCGAATACCCAATTTGACACCATTACTACTAGAAACATTGATTTGTATTGTGGAAATAAGGTTTTACCAAGAACTTTTAACACTTTTTCACTCATTACTCTAAATGCCCCAAAATCGTCAGTTTTTTGAAGTCAAAATTTTGGGTTCCGAATAGCCATTTTGACACCATTTCAACTAGAAACATTGATTTGTATTGTGGAAATAAGGTTTTACCAAGAACTTTTAACACTTTTTCACTCATTACTCTAAATGCCCCAAAATCGTCCGCTTTTTGAAGTCAAAATTTTGGGTTCCGAATAGCCATTTTGACACCATTACTACTAGAAACATTGATTTGTATTGTGGAAATAAGGTTTTACCAAGAACTTTTAACACTTTTTCACTAATTAATCTAAATGCCCCAAAATCGTCAGTTTTTTGAAGTCAAAATTTTGGGTTCCGAATAGCCAATTCGACATCATTACTACTAGAAACATTGATTTTTATTGTGGAAATAAGGTTTTACCAAGAACTTTTAACACTTTTTCACTCATTACTCTAAATGACCCAAAATCGTCCGCTTTTTGAAGTCAAAATTTTGGGTTTCGAATAGCCAATTTGACACCATTACTACTAGAAACATTGATTTGTATTGTGGAAATAAGGTTTTACCAAGAACTTTTAACACTTTTTCACTCATTACTCTAAATGCCCCAAAATCGTCCGCTTTTTGAAGTCAAAATTTTGGGTTCCGAATAGCCATTTTGACACCATTACTACTAGAAACATTGATTTGTATTGTGGAAATAAGGTTTTACCAAGAACTTTTAACACTTTTTCACTCATTACTCTAAATGCCCCAAAATCGTCAGTTTTTTGAAGTCAAAATTTTGGGTTCCGAATAGCCATTTTGACACCATTACTACTAGAAACATTGATTTGTATTGTGGAAATAAGGTTTTACCAAGAACTTTTAACACTTTTTCACTCATTACTCTAAATGCCCCAAAATCGTCCGCTTTTTGAAGTCAAAATTTTGGGTTTTGAATATCCAATTTGATACCATTACTCTTAGAAACATTGATTTGTATTGTGGAAATAAGGTTTTACCAAGAACTTTTAACACTTTTTCACTCATTACTCTAAATGCCCCAAAATCGTCAGTTTTTTGAAGTCAAAATTTTGGGTTCCGAATAGCCAATTCGACATCATTACTACTAGAAACATTGATTTGTATTGTGGAAATAAGGTTTTACCAAGAACTTTTAACACTTTTTCACTCATTACTATAAATGCCCCAAAATCGTCAGTTTTTTGAAGTCAAAATTTTGGGTTCCGAATAGCCAATTCGACATCATTACTACTAGAAACATTGATTTGTATTGTGGAAATAAGGTTTTATCAAGAACTTTTAACACTTTTTCATTCATTACTCTAAATGCCCCAAAATCGTCAGTTTTTTGAAGTCAAAATTTTGGGTTCCGAATAGCCATTTTGACACCATTTCAACTAGAAACATTGATTTGTATTGTGGAAATAAGGTTTTACCAAGAACTTTTAACACTTTTTCACTCATTACTCTAAATGCCCCAAAATCGTCAGTTTTTTGAAGTCAAAATTTTGGGTTCCGAATAGCCAATTCGACATCATTACTACTAGAAACATTGATTTTTATTGTGGAAATAAGGTTTTACCAAGAACTTTTAACACTTTTTCACTCATTACTCTAAATGACCCAAAATCGTCCGCTTTTTGAAGTCAAAATTTTGGGTTCCGAATAGCCAATTTGACACCATTACTACTAGAAACATTGATTTGTATTGTGGAAATAAGGTTTTACCAAGAACTTTTAACACTTTTTCACTCATTACTCTAAATGCCCCAAAATCGTCCGCTTTTTGAAGTCAAAATTTTGGGTTCCGAATAGCCATTTTGACACCATTACTACTAGAAACATTGATTTGTATTGTGGAAATAAGGTTTTACCAAGAACTTTTAACACTTTTTCACTCATTACTCTAAATGCCCCAAAATCGTCAGTTTTTTGAAGTCAAAATTTTGGGTTCCGAATAGCCATTTTGACACCATTACTACTAGAAACATTGATTTGTATTGTGGAAATAAGGTTTTACCAAGAACTTTTAACACTTTTTCACTCATTACTCTAAATGGCCCAAAATCGTCAGTTTTTTGAAGTCAAAATTTTGGGTTCCGAATACCCAATTTGACACCATTACTACTAGAAACATTGATTTGTATTGTGGAAATAAGGTTTTACCAAGAACTTTTAACACTTTTTCACTCATTACTCTAAATGCCCCAAAATCGTCAGTTTTTTGAAGTCAAAATTTTGGGTTCCGAATAGCCATTTTGACACCATTTCAACTAAAAACATTGATTTGTATTGTGGAAATAAGGTTTTACCAAGAACTTTTAACACTTTTTCACTCATTACTCTAAATGCCCCAAAATCGTCAGTTTTTTGAAGTCAAAATTTTGGGTTCCGAATAGCCAATTCGACATCATTACTACTAGAAACATTGATTTTTATTGTGGAAATAAGGTTTTACCAAGAACTATTAACACTTTTTCACTCATTACTGTAAATGACCCAAAATCGTCCGCTTTTTGAAGTCAAAATTTTGGGTTCCGAATAGCCAATTTGACACCATTACTACTAGAAACATTGATTTGTATTGTGGAAATAAGGTTTTACCAAGAACTTTTAAATCTTTTTCACTCATTACTCTAAATGCCCCAAAATCGTCAGTTTTTTGAAGTCAAAATTTTGGGTTTCGAATAGCCATTTTGACACCATTACTACTAGAAACATTGATTTGTATTGTGGAAATAAGGTTTTACCAAGAACTTTTAACACTTTTTCACTCATTACTCTAAATGACCCAAAATCGTCCGCTTTTTGAAGTCAAAATTTTGGGTTCCGAATAGCCAATTTGACACCATTACTACTAGAAACATTGATTTGTATTGTGGAAATAAGGTTTTACCAAGAACTTTTAACACTTTTTCACTCATTACTCTAAATGCCCCAAAATCGTCCGCTTTTTGAAGTCAAAATTTTGGGTTCCGAATAGCCATTTTGACACCATTACTACTAGAAACATTGATTTGTATTGTGGAAATAAGGTTTTACCAAGAACTTTTAACACTTTTTCACTCATTACTCTAAATGCCCCAAAATCGTCCGCTTTTTGAAGTCAAAATTTTGGGTTTTGAATAGCCAATTTGATACCATTACTCTTAGACACATTGATTTGTATTGTGGAAATAAGGTTTTACCAAGAACTTTTAACACTTTTTCACTCATTACTCTAAATGCCCCAAAATCGTCAGTTTTTTGAAGTCAAAATTTTGGGTTCCGAATAGCCAATTCGACATCATTACTACTAGAAACATTGATTTGTATTGTGGAAATAAGGTTTTACCAAGAACTTTTAACACTTTTTCACTCATTACTATAAATGCCCCAAAATCGTCAGTTTTTTGAAGTCAAAATTTTGGGTTCCGAATAACCAATTCGACATCATTACTACTAGAAACATTGATTTGTATTGTGGAAATAAGGTTTTATCAAGAACTTTTAACACTTTTTCATTCATTACTCTAAATGCCCCAAAATCGTCAGTTTTTTGAAGTCAAAATTTTGGGTTCCGAATAGCCATTTTGACACCATTTCAACTAGAAACATTGATTTGTATTGTGGAAATAAGGTTTTACCAAGAACTTTTAACACTTTTTCACTCATTACTCTAAATGCCCCAAAATCGTCAGTTTTTTGAAGTCAAAATTTTGGGTTCCGAATAGCCAATTCGACATCATTACTACTAGAAACATTGATTTTTATTGTGGAAATAAGGTTTTACCAAGAACTTTTAACACTTTTTCACTCATTACTCTAAATGACCCAAAATCGTCCGCTTTTTGAAGTCAAAATTTTGGGTTCCGAATAGCCAATTTGACACCATTACTACTAGAAACATTGATTTGTATTGTGGAAATAAGGTTTTACCAAGAACTTTTAACACTTTTTCACTCATTACTCTAAATGCCCCAAAATCGTCCGCTTTTTGAAGTCAAAATTTTGGGTTCCGAATAGCCATTTTGACACCATTACTACTAGAAACATTGATTTGTATTGTGGAAATAAGGTTTTACCAAGAACTTTTAACACTTTTTCACTCATTACTCTAAATGCCCCAAAATCGTCAGTTTTTTGAAGTCAAAATTTTGGGTTCCGAATAGCCATTTTGACACCATTACTACTAGAAACATTGATTTGTATTGTGGAAATAAGGTTTTACCAAGAACTTTTAACACTTTTTCACTCATTACTCTAAATGGCCCAAAATCGTCAGTTTTTTGAAGTCAAAATTTTGGGTTCCGAATACCCAATTTGACACCATTACTACTAGAAACATTGATTTGTATTGTGGAAATAAGGTTTTACCAAGAACTTTTAACACTTTTTCACTCATTACTCTAAATGCCCCAAAATCGTCAGTTTTTTGAAGTCAAAATTTTGGGTTCCGAATAGCCATTTTGACACCATTTCAACTAAAAACATTGATTTGTATTGTGGAAATAAGGTTTTACCAAGAACTTTTAACACTTTTTCACTCATTACTCTAAATGCCCCAAAATCGTCAGTTTTTTGAAGTCAAAATTTTGGGTTCCGAATAGCCAATTCGACATCATTACTACTAGAAACATTGATTTTTATTGTGGAAATAAGGTTTTACCAAGAACTATTAACACTTTTTCACTCATTACTGTAAATGACCCAAAATCGTCCGCTTTTTGAAGTCAAAATTTTGGGTTCCGAATAGCCAATTTGACACCATTACTACTAGAAACATTGATTTGTATTGTGGAAATAAGGTTTTACCAAGAACTTTTAAATCTTTTTCACTCATTACTCTAAATGCCCCAAAATCGTCAGTTTTTTGAAGTCAAAATTTTGGGTTTCGAATAGCCATTTTGACACCATTACTACTAGAAACATTGATTTGTATTGTGGAAATAAGGTTTTACCAAGAACTTTTAACACTTTTTCACTCATTACTCTAAATGACCCAAAATCGTCCGCTTTTTGAAGTCAAAATTTTGGGTTCCGAATAGCCAATTTGACACCATTACTACTAGAAACATTGATTTGTATTGTGGAAATAAGGTTTTACCAAGAACTTTTAACACTTTTTCACTCATTACTCTAAATGCCCCAAAATCGTCCGCTTTTTGAGGTCAAAATTTTGGGTTCCGAATAGCCATTTTGACACCATTACTACTAGAAACATTGATTTGTATTGTGGAAATAAGGTTTTACCAAGAACTTTTAACACTTTTTCACTCATTACTCTAAATACCCCAAAATCGTCAGTTTTTTGAAGTCAAAATTTTGGGTTCCGAATAGCCATTTTGACACCATTACTACTAGAAACATTGATTTGTATTGTGGAAATAAGGTTTTACCAAGAACTTTTAACACTTTTTCATTCATTACTCTAAATGGCCCAAAATCGTCAGTTTTTTGAAGTCAAAATTTTGGGTTCCGAATACCCAATTTGACACCATTACTACTAGAAACATTGATTTGTATTGTGGAAATAAGGTTTTACCAAGAACTTTTAACACTTTTTCACTCATTACTCTAAATGCCCCAAAATCGTCAGTTTTTTGAAGTCAAAATTTTGGGTTCCGAATAGCCATTTTGACACCATTTCAACTAAAAACATTGATTTGTATTGTGGAAATAAGGTTTTACCAAGAACTTTTAACACTTTTTCACTCATTACTCTAAATGCCCCAAAATCGTCAGTTTTTTGAAGTCAAAATTTTGGGTTCCGAATAGCCAATTCGACATCATTACTACTAGAAACATTGATTTTTATTGTGGAAATAAGGTTTTACCAAGAACTATTAACACTTTTTCACTCATTACTCTAAATGACCCAAAATCGTCCGCTTTTTGAAGTCAAAATTTTGGGTTCCGAATAGCCAATTTGACACCATTACTACTAGAAACATTGATTTGTATTGTGGAAATAAGGTTTTACCAAGAACTTTTAAATCTTTTTCACTCATTACTCTAAATGCCCCAAAATCGTCAGTTTTTTGAAGTCAAAATTTTGGGTTTCGAATAGCCATTTTGACACCATTACTACTAGAAACATTGATTTGTATTGTGGAAATAAGGTTTTACCAAGAACTTTTAACACTTTTTCACTCATTACTCTAAATGCCCCAAAATGGTCCGCTTTTTGAAGTCAAAATTTTGGATTCCGAATAGCCAATTTGACACCATTACTACTAGAAACATTGATTTGTATTGTGGAAATAAGGTTTTACCAAGAACTTTTAACACTTTTTCACTCATTACTCTAAATGCCCCAAAATCGTCAGTTTTTTGAAGTCAAAATTTTGGGTTTCGAATAGCCATTTTGACACCATTACAACTAGAAACAATTATTTGTATTGTAGAAATAAGTTTTTACCAAGAACTTTTAACACTTTTTCACTCATTACTCTAAATGCCCCAAAATCGTCAGTTTTTGGAAGTCAAAATTTTGGGTTCCGAATAGCCAATTCGACATCATTACTACTAGAAACATTTATTTGTATTGTGTAAATAAGGTTTTACCAAGAACTTTTAACACTTTTTCACTCATTACTCTAAATGCACCAAAATCGTCCGCTTTTTGAAGTCAAAATTTTGGGTTCCGAATAGCCAATTTGACACCATTACTACTAGAAACATTGATTTGTATTGTGGAAATAAGGTTTTACCAAGAACTTTTAACACTTTTTCACTCATTACTCTAAATGCCCCAAAATCGTCCGCTTTTTGAAGTCAAAATTTTGGATTCCGAATAGCCAATTTGACACCATTACTACTAGAAACATTGATTTGTATTGTGGAAATAAGGTTTTACCAAGAACTTTTAACACTTTTTCACTCATTACTCTAAATGCACCAAAATCGTCCGCTTTTTGAAGTCAAAATTTTGGGTTCCGAATAGCCAATTTGACACCATTACTACTAGAAACATTGATTTGTATTGTGGAAATAAGGTTTTACCAAGAACTTTTAACACTTTTTCACTCATTACTCTAAATGCCCCAAAATCGTCCGCTTTTTGAAGTCAAAATTTTGGATTCCGAATAGCCAATTTGACACCATTACTACTAGAAACATTGATTTGTATTGTGGAAATAAGGTTTTACCAAGAACTTTTAACACTTTTTCACTCATTACTCTAAATGCCCCAAAATCGTCAATTATTTGAAGTCAAAATTTTGGGTTCCGAATAGCCATTTTGACACCATTACTACTAGAAACATTGATTTGTATTGTGGAAATAAGGTTTTACCAAGAACTTTTAACACTTTTTCACTCATTAATCTAAATGCCCCAAAATCGTCCGCTTTTTGAAGTCAAAATTTTGGGTTCCGAATAGCCAATTCGACATCATTACTACTAGAAACATTGATTTGTATTGTGGAAATAAGGTTTTACCAAGAACTTTTAACACTTTTTCACTCATTACTCTAAATTGCCCAAAATCGTCAGTTTTTTGAAGTCAAAATTTTGGGTTCCGAATACCCAATTTGACACCATTACTACTAGAAACATTGATTTGTATTGTGGAAATAAGGTTTTACGAAGAACTTTTAACACTTTTTCACTCATTACTCTAAATGCCCCAAAATCGTCAGTTTTTTGAAGTCAAAATTTTGGGTTCCGAATAGCCATTTTGACACCATTTCAACTAGAAACATTGATTTGTATTGTGGAAATAAGGTTTTACCAAGAACTTTTAACACTTTTTCACTCATTACTCTAAATGCCCCAAAATCGTCAGTTTTTTGAAGTCAAAATTTTGGGTTCCGAATAGCCAATTCGACATCATTACTACTAGAAACATTGATTTTTATTGTGGAAATAAGGTTTTACCAAGAACTTTTAACACTTTTTCACTCATTACTCTAAATGACCCAAAATCGTCCGCTTTTTGAAGTCAAAATTTTGGGTTCCGAATAGCCAATTTGACACCATTACTACTAGAAACATTGATTTGTATTGTGGAAATAAGGTTTTACCAAGAACTTTTAACACTTTTTCACTCATTACTCTAAATGCCCCAAAATGGTCCGCTTTTTGAAGTCAAAATTTTGGATTCCGAATAGCCAATTTGACACCATTACTACTAGAAACATTGATTTGTATTGTGGAAATAAGGTTTTACCAAGAACTTTTTACACTTTTTCACTTATTACTCTAAATGCCCCAAAATCGTCAGTTTTTTGAAGTCAAAATTTTGGGTTTCGAATAGCCATTTTGACACCATTACAACTAGAAACAATTATTTGTATTGTAGAAATAAGTTTTTACCAAGAACTTTTAACACTTTTTCACTCATTACTCTAAATGCCACAAAATCGTCAGTTTTTGGAAGTCAAAATTTTGGGTTCCGAATAGCCAATTCGACATCATTACTACTAGAAACATTGATTTGTATTGTGTAAATAAGGTTTTACCAAGAACTTTTAACACTTTTTCACTCATTACTCTAAATGCACCAAAATCGTCCGCTTTTTGAAGTCAAAATTTTGGGTTCCGAATAGCCAATTTGACACCATTACTACTAGAAACATTGATTTGTATTGTGGAAATAAGGTTTTACCAAGAACTTTTAACACTTTTTCACTCATTACTCTAAATGCCCCAAAATCGTCCGCTTTTTGAAGTCAAAATTTTGGATTCCGAATAGCCAATTTGACACCATTACTACTAGAAACATTGATTTGTATTGTGGAAATAAGGTTTTACCAAGAACTTTTAACACTTTTTCACTCATTACTCTAAATGCCCCAAAATCGTCAATTTTTTGAAGTCAAAATTTTGGGTTCCGAATAGCCATTTTGACACCATTACTACTAGAAACATTGATTTGTATTGTGGAAATAAGGTTTTACCAAGAACTTTTAACACTTTTTCACTCATTAATCTAAATGCCCCAAAATCGTCCGCTTTTTGAAGTCAAAATTTTGGGTTCCGAATAGCCAATTCGACATCATTACTACTAGAAACATTGATTTGTATTGTGGAAATAAGGTTTTACCAAGAACTTTTAACACTTTTTCACTCATTACTCTAAATTGCCCAAAATCGTCAGTTTTTTGAAGTCAAAATTTTGGGTTCCGAATACCCAATTTGACACCATTACTACTAGAAACATTGATTTGTATTGTGGAAATAAGGTTTTACGAAGAACTTTTAACACTTTTTCACTCATTACTCTAAATGCCCCAAAATCGTCAGTTTTTTGAAGTCAAAATTTTGGGTTCCGAATAGCCATTTTGACACCATTTCAACTAGAAACATTGATTTGTATTGTGGAAATAAGGTTTTACCAAGAACTTTTAACACTTTTTCACTCATTACTCTAAATGCCCCAAAATCGTCAGTTTTTTGAAGTCAAAATTTTGGGTTCCGAATAGCCAATTCGACATCATTACTACTAGAAACATTGATTTTTATTGTGGAAATAAGGTTTTACCAAGAACTTTTAACACTTTTTCACTCATTACTCTAAATGACCCAAAATCGTCCGCTTTTTGAAGTCAAAATTTTGGGTTCCGAATAGCCAATTTGACACCATTACTACTAGAAACATTGATTTGTATTGTGGAAATAAGGTTTTACCAAGAACTTTTAACACTTTTTCACTCATTACTCTAAATGCCTCAAAATCGTCAGTTTTTTGAAGTCAAAATTTTGGGTTTCGAATAGCCATTTTGACACCATTACAACTAGAAACATTGATTTGTATTGTAGAAATAAGTTTTTACCAAGAACTTTTAACACTTTTTCACCCATTACTCTAAATGCCCCAAAATCGTCAGTTTTTGGAAGTCAAAATTTTGGGTTCCGAATAGCCAATTCGACATCATTACTACTAGAAACATTGATTTGTATTGTGTAAATAAGGTTTTACCAAGAACTTTTAACACTTTTTCACTCATTACTCTAAATGCACCAAAATCGTCCGCTTTTTGAAGTCAAAATTTTGGGTTCCGAATAGCCAATTTGACACCATTACTACTAGAAACATTGATTTGTATTGTGGAAGGTTTTACAAAGAATTTTTAACACTTTTTCACTCATTACTCTAAATGCCCCAAAATCGTCCGTTTTTTGAAGTCAAAATTTTGGTTTCCGAATAGCCAATTCGACATCATTACTACTAGAAACATTGATTTGTATTGTGTAAATAAGGTTTTACCAAGAACTTTTAACACTTTTTCACTCATTACTCTAAATGCACCAAAATCGTCCGCTTTTTGAAGTCAAAATTTTGGGTTCCGAATAGCCAATTTGACACCATTACTACTAGAAACATTGATTTGTATTGTGGAAATAAGGTTTTACCAAGAACTTTTAACACTTTTTCACTCATTACTCTAAATGCCCCAAAATCGTCCGCTTTTTGAAGTCAAAATTTTGGATTCCGAATAGCCAATTTGACACCATTACTACTAGAAACATTGATTTGTATTGTGGAAATAAGGTTTTACCAAGAACTTTTAACACTTTTTCACTCATTACTCTAAATGCCCCAAAATCGTCAATTTTTTTAAGTCAAAATTTTGGGTTCCGAATAGCCATTTTGACACCATTACTACTAGAAACATTGATTTGTATTGTGGAAATAAGGTTTTACCAAGAACTTTTAACACTTTTTCACTCATTAATCTAAATGCCCCAAAATCGTCCGCTTTTTGAAGTCAAAATTTTGGGTTCCGAATAGCCAATTCGACATCATTACTACTAGAAACATTGATTTGTATTGTGGAAATAAGGTTTTACCAAGAACTTTTAACACTTTTTCACTCATTACTCTAAATTGCCCAAAATCGTCAGTTTTTTGAAGTCAAAATTTTGGGTTCCGAATACCCAATTTGACACCATTACTACTAGAAACATTGATTTGTATTGTGGAAATAAGGTTTTACGAAGAACTTTTAACACTTTTTCACTCATTACTCTAAATGCCCCAAAATCGTCAGTTTTTTGAAGTCAAAATTTTGGGTTCGAATAGCCAATTCGACATCATTACTACTAGAAACATTGATTTGTATTGTGGAAATAAGGTTTTACCAAGAACTTTTAACACTTTTTCACTCATTACTCTAAATGCCTCAAAATCGTCAGTTTTTTGAAGTCAAAATTTTGGGTTTCGAATAGCCATTTTGACACCATTACAACTAGAAACATTGATTTGTATTGTAGAAATAAGTTTTTACCAAGAACTTTTAACACTTTTTCACTCATTACTCTAAATGCCCCAAAATCGTTAGTTTTTGGAAGTCAAAATTTTGGGTTCCGAATAGCCAATTCGACATCATTACTACTAGAAACATTGATTTGTATTGTGTAAATAAGGTTTTACCAAGAACTTTTAACACTTTTTCACTCATTACTCTAAATGCACCAAAATCGTCCGCTTTTTGAAGTCAAAATTTTGGGTTCCGAATAGCCAATTTGACACCATTACTACTAGAAACATTGATTTGTATTGTGGAAATAAGGTTTTACCAAGAACTTTTAACACTTTTTCACTCATTACTCTAAATGCCCCAAAATCGTCCGCTTTTTGAAGTCAAAATTTTGGATTCCGAATAGCCAATTTGACACCATTACTACTAGAAACATTGATTTGTATTGTGGAAATAAGGTTTTACCAAGAACTTTTAACACTTTTTCACTCATTACTCTAAATGCCCCAAAATCGTCAATTTTTTGAAGTCAAAATTTTGGGTTCCGAATAGCCATTTTGACACCATTACTACTAGAAACATTGATTTGTATTGTGGAAATAAGGTTTTACCAAGAACTTTTAACACTTTTTCACTCATTAATCTAAATGCCCCAAAATCGTCCGCTTTTTGAAGTCAAAATTTTGGGTTCCGAATAGCCAATTCGACATCATTACTACTAGAAACATTGATTTGTATTGTGGAAATAAGGTTTTACCAAGAACTTTTAACACTTTTTCACTCATTACTCTAAATTGCCCAAAATCGTCAGTTTTTTGAAGTCAAAATTTTGGGTTCCGAATACCCAATTTGACACCATTACTACTAGAAACATTGATTTGTATTGTGGAAATAAGGTTTTACGAAGAACTTTTAACACTTTTTCACTCATTACTCTAAATGCCCCAAAATCGTCAGTTTTTTGAAGTCAAAATTTTGGGTTCCGAATAGCCATTTTGACACCATTTCAACTAGAAACATTGATTTGTATTGTGGAAATAAGGTTTTACCAAGAACTTTTAACACTTTTTCACTCATTACTCTAAATGCCCCAAAATCGTCAGTTTTTTGAAGTCAAAATTTTGGGTTCCGAATAGCCAATTCGACATCATTACTACTAGAAACATTGATTTTTATTGTGGAAATAAGGTTTTACCAAAAACTTTTAACACTTTTTCACTCATTACTCTAAATGACCCCAAAATCGTCCGCTTTTTGAAGTCAAAATTTTGGGTTCCGAATAGCCAATTTGACACCATTACTACTAGAAACAATTTTGGGTTCCGAATAGCCAATTTGACACCATTACTACTAGAAACATTGATTTGTATTGTGGAAATAAGGTTTTACCAGGAACTTTTAACACTTTTTCACTCATTACTCTAAATGCCTCAAAATCGTCAGTTTTTTGAAGTCAAAATTTTGGGTTTCGAATAGCCATTTTGACACCATTACAACTAGAAACATTGATTTGTATTGTAGAAATAAGTTTTTACCAAGAACTTTTAACACTTTTTCACTCATTACTCTAAATGCCCCAAAATCTTCAGTTTTTGGAAGTCAAAATTTTGGGTTCCGAATAGCCAATTCGACATCATTACTACTAGAAACATTGATTTGTATTGTGTAAATAAGGTTTTACCAAGAACTTTTAACACTTTTTCACTCATTACTCTAAATGCCCCAAAATCGTCCGCTTTTTGAAGTCAAAATATTAGGTTCCGAATAGCCAATTCGACATCATTACTACTAGAAACATTGATTTGTATTGTGGAAATAAGGTTTTACCAAGAACTTTTAACACTTTTTCACTCATTACTCTAAATACCCCAAAATCGTCCGCTTTTTAAAGTCAAAATTTTGGGTTCCGAATAGCCATTTTGACACCATTACTACTAGAAACATTGATTTGTATTGTGGAAATAAGGTTTTACCAAGAACTTTTAACACTTTTTCACTCATTACTCTAAATGCCTCAAAATCGTCAGTTTTTTGAAGTTAAAATTTTGGGTTTCGAATAGCCATTTTGACACCATTACAACTAGAAACATTGATTTGTATTGTAGAAATAAGTTTTTACCAAGAACTTTTAACACTTTTTCACTCATTACTCTAAATGCCCCAAAATCGTCAGTTTTTGGAAGTCAAAATTTTGGGTTCCGAATAGCCAATTCGACATCATTACTACTAGAAACATTGATTTGTATTGTGTAAATAAGGTTTTACCAAGAACTTTTAACACTTTTTCACTCATTACTCTAAATGCACCAAAATCGTCCGCTTTTTGAAGTCAAAATTTTGGGTTCCGAATAGCCAATTTGACACCATTACTACTAGAAACATTGATTTGTATTGTGGAAATAAGGTTTTACCAAGAACTTTTAACACTTTTTCACTCATTACTCTAAATGCCCCAAAATCGTCCGCTTTTTGAAGTCAAAATTTTGGATTCCGAATAGCCAATTTGACATCATTACTACTAGAAACATTGATTTGTATTGTGGAAATAAGGTTTTACCAAGAACTTTTAACACTTTTTCACTCATTACTCTAAATGCCCCAAAATCGTCCGCTTTTTGAAGTCAAAATTTTGGGTTCCGAATAGCCAATTTGACACCATTACTACTAGAAACATTGATTTGTATTGTGGAAGGTTTTACCAAGAACTTTTAACACTTTTTCACTCATTACTCTAAATGCCCCAAAATCGTCCGTTTTTTGAAGTCAAAATTTTGGGTTCCGAATAGCCATTTTGACACCATTACTACTAGAAACATTGATTTGTATTGTAGAAATAAGGTTTTACCAAGAACTTTTAACACTTTTTCACTCATTACTCTAAATGCCCCAAAATCGTCAATTTTTTGAAGTCAAAACTTTGGGTTTCGAATAGCCATTTTGACACCATTACTACTAGAAACATTGATTTGTATTGTGGAAATAAGGTTTTACCAAGAACTTTTAACACTTTTTCACTCATTACTCTAAATGCCCCAAAATTGTCCGCTTTTTGAAGTCAAAATTTTGGGTTCCGAATAGCCAATTCGACATCATTACTACTAGAAACATTGATTTGTATTGTGGAAATAAGGTTTTACCAAGAACTTTTAACACTTTTTCACTCATTACTCTAAATTGCCCAAAATCGTCAGTTTTTTGAAGTCAAAATTTTGGGTTCCGAATACCCAATTTGACACCATTACTACTAGAAACATTGATTTGTATTGTGGAAATAAGGTTTTACGAAGAACTTTTAACACTTTTTCACTCATTACTCTAAATGCCCCAAAATCGTCAGTTTTTTGAAGTCAAAATTTTGGGTTCCGAATAGCCATTTTGACACCATTTCAACTAGAAACATTGATTTGTATTGTGGAAATAAGGTTTTACCAAGAACTTTTAACACTTTTTCACTCATTACTCTAAATGCCCCAAAATCGTCAGTTTTTTGAAGTCAAAATTTTGGGTTCCGAATAGCCAATTCGACATCATTACTACTAGAAACATTGATTTTTATTGTGGAAATAAGGTTTTACCAAAAACTTTTAACACTTTTTCACTCATTACTCTAAATGACCCCAAAATCGTCCGCTTTTTGAAGTCAAAATTTTGGGTTCCGAATAGCCAATTTGACACCATTACTACTAGAAACATTGATTTGTATTGTGGAAATAAGGTTTTACCAGGAACTTTTAACACTTTTTCACTCATTACTCTAAATGCCTCAAAATCGTCAGTTTTTTGAAGTCAAAATTTTGGGTTTCGAATAGCCATTTTGACACCATTACAACTAGAAACATTGATTTGTATTGTAGAAATAAGTTTTTACCAAGAACTTTTAACACTTTTTCACTCATTACTCTAAATGCCCCAAAATCGTCCGCTTTTTGAAGTCAAAATTTTGGGTTCCGAATAGCCAATTTGACACCATTACTACTAGAAACATTGATTTGTATTGTGGAAATAAGGTTTTACCAAGAACTTTTAACACTTTTTCACTCATTACTTTAAATGCCTCAAAATCGTCAGTTTTTTGAAGTCAAAATTTTGGGTTTCGAATAGCCATTTTGACACCATTACAACTAGAAACATTGATTTGTATTGTAGAAATAAGTTTTTACCAAGAACTTTTAACACTTTTTCACTCATTACTCTAAATGCCCCAAAATCGTCAGTTTTTGGAAGTCAAAATTTTGGGTTCCGAATAGCCAATTCGACATCATTACTACTAGAAACATTGATTTGTATTGTGTAAATAAGGTTTTACCAAGAACTTTTAACACTTTTTCACTCATTACTCTAAATGCACCAAAATCGTCCGCTTTTTGAAGTCAAAATTTTGGGTTCCGAATAGCCAATTTGACACCATTACTACTAGAAACATTGATTTGTATTGTGGAAATAAGGTTTTACCAAGAACTTTTAACACTTTTTCACTCATTACTCTAAATGCCCCAAAATCGTCCGCTTTTTGAAGTCAAAATTTTGGATTCCGAATAGCCAATTTGACATCATTACTACTAGAAACATTGATTTGTATTGTGGAAATAAGGTTTTACCAAGAACTTTTAACACTTTTTCACTCATTACTCTAAATGCCCCAAAATCGTCCGCTTTTTGAAGTCAAAATTTTGGGTTCCGAATAGCCAATTTGACACCATTACTACTAGAAATATTGATTTGTATTGTGGAAGGTTTTACCAAGAACTTTTAACACTTTTTCACTCATTACTCTAAATGCCCCAAAATCGTCCGTTTTTTGAAGTCAAAATTTTGGGTTCCGAATAGCCATTTTGACACCATTACTACTAGAAACATTGATTTGTATTGTAGAAATAAGGTTTTACCAAGAACTTTTAACACTTTTTCACTCATTACTCTAAATGCCCCAAAATCGTCAATTTTTTGAAGTCAAAACTTTGGGTTTCGAATAGCCATTTTGACACCATTACTACTAGAAACATTGATTTGTATTGTGGAAATAAGGTTTTACCAAGAACTTTTAACACTTTTTCACTCATTACTCTAAATGCCCCAAAATTGTCCGCTTTTTGAAGTCAAAATTTTGGGTTCCGAATAGCCAATTCGACATCATTACTACTAGAAACATTGATTTGTATTGTGGAAATAAGGTTTTACCAAGAACTTTTAACACTTTTTCACTCATTACTCTAAATTGCCCAAAATCGTCAGTTTTTTGAAGTCAAAATTTTGGGTTCCGAATACCCAATTTGACACCATTACTACTAGAAACATTGATTTGTATTGTGGAAATAAGGTTTTACGAAGAACTTTTAACACTTTTTCACTCATTACTCTAAATGCCCCAAAATCGTCAGTTTTTTGAAGTCAAAATTTTGGGTTCCGAATAGCCATTTTGACACCATTTCAACTAGAAACATTGATTTGTATTGTGGAAATAAGGTTTTACCAAGAACTTTTAACACTTTTTCACTCATTACTCTAAATGCCCCAAAATCGTCAGTTTTTTGAAGTCAAAATTTTGGGTTCCGAATAGCCAATTCGACATCATTACTACTAGAAACATTGATTTTTATTGTGGAAATAAGGTTTTACCAAAAACTTTTAACACTTTTTCACTCATTACTCTAAATGACCCCAAAATCGTCCGCTTTTTGAAGTCAAAATTTTGGGTTCCGAATAGCCAATTTGACACCATTACTACTAGAAACAATTTTGGGTTCCGAATAGCCAATTTGACACCATTACTACTAGAAACATTGATTTGTATTGTGGAAATAAGGTTTTACCAGGAACTTTTAACACTTTTTCACTCATTACTCTAAATGCCTCAAAATCGTCAGTTTTTTGAAGTCAAAATTTTGGGTTTCGAATAGCCATTTTGACACCATTACAACTAGAAACATTGATTTGTATTGTAGAAATAAGTTTTTACCAAGAACTTTTAACACTTTTTCACTCATTACTCTAAATGCCCCAAAATCTTCAGTTTTTGGAAGTCAAAATTTTGGGTTCCGAATAGCCAATTCGACATCATTACTACTAGAAACATTGATTTGTATTGTGTAAATAAGGTTTTACCAAGAACTTTTAACACTTTTTCACTCATTACTCTAAATGCACCAAAATCGTCCGCTTTTTGAAGTCAAAATTTTGGGTTCCGAATAGCCAATTTGACACCATTACTACTAGAAACATTGATTTGTATTGTGGAAATAAGGTTTTACCAAGAACTTTTAACACTTTTTCACTCATTACTCTAAATGCCCCAAAATCGTCCGCTTTTTGAAGTCAAAATTTTGGATTCCGAATAGCCAATTTGACATCATTACTACTAGAAACATTGATTTGTATTGTGGAAATAAGGTTTTACCAAGAACTTTTAACACTTTTTCACTCATTACTCTAAATGCCCCAAAATCGTCCGCTTTTTGAAGTCAAAATTTTGGGTTCCGAATAGCCAATTTGACACCATTACTACTAGAAACATTGATTTGTATTGTGGAAGGTTTTACAAAGAATTTTTAACACTTTTTCACTCATTACTCTAAATGCCCCAAAATCGTCCGTTTTTTGAAGTCAAAATTTTGGGTTCCGAATAGCCATTTTGACACCATTACTACTAGAAACATTGATTTGTATTGTGGAAATAAGGTTTTACCAAGAACTTTTAACACTTTTTCACTCATTACTCTAAATGCCCCAAAATCGTCAATTTTTTGAAGTCAAAATTTTGGGTTCCGAATAGCCAATTCGACATCATTACTACTAGAAACATTGATTTGTATTGTGGAAATAAGGTTTTACCAAGAACTTTTAACACTTTTTCACTCATTACTCTGAATGGCCCAAAATCGTCAGTTTTTTGAAGTCAAAATTTTGGGTTCCGAATACCCAATTTGACACCATTACTACTAGAAACATTGATTTGTATTGTGGAAATAAGGTTTTACCAAGAACTTTTAACACTTTTTCACTCATTACTCTAAATGCCCCAAAATCGTCAGTTTTTTGAAGTCAAAATTTTGGATTCCGAATAGCCATTTTGACACCATTTCAACTAAAAACATTGATTTGTATTGTGGAAATAAGGTTTTACCAAGAACTTTTAACACTTTTTCACTCATTACTCTAAATGCCCCAAAATCGTCCGCTTTTTGAAGTCAAAATTTTGGGTTCCGAATAGCCAATTTGACACCATTACTACTAGAAACATTGATTTGTATTGTGGAAGGTTTTACCAAGAACTTTTAACACTTTTTCACTCATTACTCTAAATGCCCCAAAATCGTCCGTTTTTTGAAGTCAAAATTTTGGGTTCCGAATAGCCATTTTGACACCATTACTACTAGAAACATTGATTTGTATTGTGAAAATAAGGTTTTACCAAGAACTTTTAACACTTTTTCACTCATTACTCTAAATGCACCAAAATCGTCCGCTTTTTGAAGTCAAAATTTTGGGTTCCGAATAGCCAATTTGACACCATTACTACTAGAAACATTGATTTGTATTGTGGAAATAAGGTTTTACCAAGAACTTTTAACACTTTTTCACTCATTACTCTAAATGCCCCAAAATCGTCCGCTTTTTGAAGTCAAAATTTTGGATTTCGAATAGCCAATTTGACATCATTACTACTAGAAACATTGATTTGTATTGTGGAAATAAGGTTTTACCAAGAACTTTTAACACTTTTTCACTCATTACTCTAAATGCCCAAAAATCGTCCGCTTTTTGAAGTCAAAATTTTGGGTTCCGAATAGCCAATTTGACACCATTACTACTAGAAACATTGATTTGTATTGTGGAAGGTTTTACCAAGAACTTTTAACACTTTTTCACTCATTACTCTAAATGCCCCAAAATCGTCCGTTTTTTGAAGTCAAAATTTTGGGTTCCGAATAGCCATTTTGACACCATTACTACTAGAAACATTGATTTGTATTGTGGAAATAAGGTTTTACCAAGAACTTTTAACACTTTTTCACTCATTACTCTAAATGCCCCAAAATCGTCAATTTTTTGAAGTCAAAATTTTGGGTTTCGAATAGCCATTTTGACACCATTACTACTAGAAACATTGATTTGTATTGTGGAAATAAGGTTTTACCAAGAACTTTTAACACTTTTTCACTCATTACTCTAAATTCCCCAAAATTGTCCGCTTTTTGAAGTCAAAATTTTGGGTTCCGAATAGCCAATTCGACATCATTACTACTAGAAACATTGATTTGTATTGTGGAAATAAGGTTTTACCAAGAACTTTTAACACTTTTTCACTCATTACTCTAAATTGCCCAAAATCGTCAGTTTTTTGAAGTCAAAATTTTGGGTTCCGAATACCCAATTTGACACCATTACTACTAGAAACATTGATTTGTATTGTGGAAATAAGGTTTTACGAAGAACTTTTAACACTTTTTCACTCATTACTCTAAATGCCCCAAAATCGTCAGTTTTTTGAAGTCAAAATTTTGGGTTCCGAATAGCCATTTTGACACCATTTCAACTAGAAACATTGATTTGTATTGTGGAAATAAGGTTTTACCAAGAACTTTTAACACTTTTTCACTCATTACTCTAAATGCCCCAAAATCGTCAGTTTTTTGAAGTCAAAATTTTGGGTTCCGAATAGCCAATTCGACATCATTACTACTAGAAACATTGATTTTTATTGTGGAAATAAGGTTTTACCAAGAACTTTTAACACTTTTTCACTCATTACTCTAAATGACCCAAAATCGTCCGCTTTTTGAAGTCAAAATTTTGGGTTCCGAATAGCCAATTTGACACCATTACTACTAGAAACATTGATTTGTATTGTGGAAATAAGGTTTTACCAAGAACTTTTAACACTTTTTCACTCATTACTCTAAATGCCTCAAAATCGTCAGTTTTTTGAAATCAAAATTTTGGGTTTCGAATAGCCATTTTGACACCATTACAACTAGAAACATTGATTTGTATTGTAGAAATAAGTTTTTACCAAGAACTTTTAACACTTTTTCACTCATTACTCTAAATGCCCCAAAATCGTCAGTTTTTGGAAGTCAAAATTTTGGGTTCCGAATAGCCAATTCGACATCATTACTACTAGAAACATTGATTTGTATTGTGTAAATAAGGTTTTACCAAGAACTTTTAACACTTTTTCACTCATTACTCTAAATGCACCAAAATCGTCCGCTTTTTGAAGTCAAAATTTTGGGTTCCGAATAGCCAATTTGACACCATTACTACTAGAAACATTGATTTGTATTGTGTAAATAAGGTTTTACCAAGAACTTTTAACACTTTTTCACTCATTACTCTAAATGCACCAAAATCGTCCGCTTTTTGAAGTCAAAATTTTGGGTTCCGAATAGCCAATTTGACACCATTACTACTAGAAACATTGATTTGTATTGTGGAAATAAGGTTTTACCAAGAACTTTTAACACTTTTTCACTCATTACTCTAAATGCCCCAAAATCGTCCGCTTTTTGAAGTCAAAATTTTGGATTTCGAATAGCCAATTTGACATCATTACTACTAGAAACATTGATTTGTATTGTGGAAATAAGGTTTTACCAAGAACTTTTAACACTTTTTCACTCATTACTCTAAATGCCCCAAAATCGTCCGCTTTTTGAAGTCAAAATTTTGGGTTCCGAATAGCCAATTTGACACCATTACTACTAGAAACATTGATTTGTATTGTGGAAGGTTTTACCAAGAACTTTTAACACTTTTTCACTCATTACTCTAAATGCCCCAAAATCGTCCGTTTTTTGAAGTCAAAATTTTGGGTTCCGAATAGCCATTTTGACACCATTACTACTAGAAACATTGATTTGTATTGTGGAAATAAGGTTTTACCAAGAACTTTTAACACTTTTTCACTCATTACTCTAAATGCCCCAAAATCGTCAATTTTTTGAAGTCAAAATTTTGGGTTTCGAATAGCCATTTTGACACCATTACTACTAGAAACATTGATTTGTATTGTGGAAATAAGGTTTTACCAAGAACTTTTAACACTTTTTCACTCATTACTCTAAATTCCCCAAAATTGTCCGCTTTTTGAAGTCAAAATTTTGGGTTCCGAATAGCCAATTCGACATCATTACTACTAGAAACATTGATTTGTATTGTGGAAATAAGGTTTTACCAAGAACTTTTAACACTTTTTCACTCATTACTCTAAATTGCCCAAAATCGTCAGTTTTTTGAAGTCAAAATTTTGGGTTCCGAATACCCAATTTGACACCATTACTACTAGAAACATTGATTTGTATTGTGGAAATAAGGTTTTACGAAGAACTTTTAACACTTTTTCACTCATTACTCTAAATGCCCCAAAATCGTCAGTTTTTTGAAGTCAAAATTTTGGGTTCCGAATAGCCATTTTGACACCATTTCAACTAGAAACATTGATTTGTATTGTGGAAATAAGGTTTTACCAAGAACTTTTAACACTTTTTCACTCATTACTCTAAATGCCCCAAAATCGTCAGTTTTTTGAAGTCAAAATTTTGGGTTCCGAATAGCCAATTCGACATCATTACTACTAGAAACATTGATTTTTATTGTGGAAATAAGGTTTTACCAAGAACTTTTAACACTTTTTCACTCATTACTCTAAATGACCCAAAATCGTCCGCTTTTTGAAGTCAAAATTTTGGGTTCCGAATAGCCAATTTGACACCATTACTACTAGAAACATTGATTTGTATTGTGGAAATAAGGTTTTACCAAGAACTTTTAACACTTTTTCACTCATTACTCTAAATGCCTCAAAATCGTCAGTTTTTTGAAATCAAAATTTTGGGTTTCGAATAGCCATTTTGACACCATTACAACTAGAAACATTGATTTGTATTGTAGAAATAAGTTTTTACCAAGAACTTTTAACACTTTTTCACTCATTACTCTAAATGCCCCAAAATCGTCAGTTTTTGGAAGTCAAAATTTTGGGTTCCGAATAGCCAATTCGACATCATTACTACTAGAAACATTGATTTGTATTGTGTAAATAAGGTTTTACCAAGAACTTTTAACACTTTTTCACTCATTACTCTAAATGCACCAAAATCGTCCGCTTTTTGAAGTCAAAATTTTGGGTTCCGAATAGCCAATTTGACACCATTACTACTAGAAACATTGATTTGTATTGTGGAAATAAGGTTTTACCAAGAACTTTTAACACTTTTTCACTCATTACTCTAAATGCCCCAAAATCGTCCGCTTTTTGAAGTCAAAATTTTGGATTCCGAATAGCCAATTTGACATCATTACTACTATAAACATTGATTTGTATTGTGGAAATAAGGTTTTACCAAGAACTTTGAACACTTTTTCACTCATTACTCTAAATGCCCCAAAATCGTCGGCTTTTTGAAGTCAAAATTTTGGGTTCCGAATAGCCAATTTGACACCATTACTACTTGAAACATTGATTTGTATTGTGGAAGGTTTTACAAAGAACTTTTAACACTTTTTTACTCATTACTCTAAATGCCCCAAAATCGTCCGTTTTTTGAAGTCAAAATTTTGGGTTCCGAATAGCCATTTTGACACCATTACTACTAGAAACATTGATTTGTATTGTGGAAATAAGGTTTTACCAAGAACTTTTAACACTTTTTCACTCATTACTCTAAATGCCCCAAAATCGTCAATTTTTTGAAGTCAAAATTTTGGGTTCCGAATAGCCAATTCGACATCATTACTACTAGAAACATTGATTTGTATTGTGGAAATAAGGTTTTACCAAGAACTTTTAACACTTTTTCACTCATTACTCTAAATGGCCCAAAATCGTCAGTTTTTTGAAGTCAAAATTTTGGGTTCCGAATACCCAATTTGACACCATTACTACTAGAAACATTGATTTGTATTGTGGAAATAAGGTTTTACCAAGAACTTTTAACACTTTTTCACTCATTACTCTAAATGCCCCAAAATCGTCAGTTTTTTGAAGTCAAAATTTTGGATTCCGAATAGCCATTTTGACACCATTTCAACTAAAAAAATTGATTTGTATTGTGGAAATAAGGTTTTACCAAGAACTTTTAACACTTTTTCACTCATTACTCTAAATGCCCCAAAATCGTCAGTTTTTTGAAGTCAAAATTTTGGGTTCGAATAGCCAATTCGACATCATTACTACTAGAAACATTGATTTTTATTGTGGAAATAAGGTTTTACCAAGAACTATTAACACTTTTTCACTCATTACTCTAAATGACCCAAAATCGTCCGCTTTTTGAAGTCAAAGTTTTGGGTTCCGAATAGCCAATTTGACACCATTACTACTAGAAACATTGATTTGTATTGTGGAAATAAGGTTTTACGAAGAACTTTTAACACTTTTTCACTCATTACTCTAAATGCCCCAAAATCGTCAGTTTTTTGAAGTCAAAATTTTGGGTTCCGAATAGCCATTTTGACACCATTTCAACTAGAAACATTGATTTGTATTGTGGAAATAAGGTTTTACCAAGAACTTTTAACACTTTTTCACTCATTACTCTAAATGCCCCAAAATCGTCAGTTTTTTGAAGTCAAAATTTTGGGTTCCGAATAGCCAATTCGACATCATTACTACTAGAAACATTGATTTTTATTGTGGAAATAAGGTTTTACCAAGAACTTTTAACACTTTTTCACTCATTACTCTAAATGACCCAAAATCGTCCGCTTTTTGAAGTCAAAATTTTGGGTTCCGAATAGCCAATTTGACACCATTACTACTAGAAACATTGATTTGTATTGTGGAAATAAGGTTTTACCAAGAACTTTTAACACTTTTTCACTCATTACTCTAAATGCCTCAAAATCGTCAGTTTTTTGAAGTCAAAATTTTGAATTTCGAATAGCCATTTTGACACCATTACAACTAGAAACATTGATTTGTATTGTAGAAATAAGTTTTTACCAAGAACTTTTAACACTTTTTCACTCATTACTCTAAATGCACCAAAATCGTCCGCTTTTAGAAGTCAAAATTTTGGGTTCCGAATAGCCAATTTGACACCATTACTACTAGAAACATTGATTTGTATTGTGGAAATAAGGTTTTACCAAGAACTTTTAACACTTTTTCACTCATTACTCTAAATGCCCAAAATCGTCCGCTTTTTGAAGTCAAAATTTTGGATTCCGAATAGCCAATTTGACATCATTACTACTAGAAACATTGATTTGTATTGTGGAAATAAGGTTTTACCAAGAACTTTTAACACTTTTTCACTCATTACTCTAAATGCCCCAAAATCGTCCGCTTTTTGAAGTCAAAATTTTGGGTTCCGAATAGCCAATTTGACACCATTACTACTAGAAACATTGATTTGTATTGTGGAAGGTTTTACAAAGAACTTTTAACACTTTTTCACTCATTACTCTAAATGCCCCAAAATCGTCCGTTTTTTGAAGTCAAAATTTTGGGTTCCGAATAGCCATTTTGACACCATTACTACTAGAAACATTGATTTGTATTGTGGAAATAAGGTTTTACCAAGAACTTTTAACACTTTTTCACTCATTACTCTAAATGCCCCAAAATCGTCAATTTTTTGAAGTCAAAATTTTGGGTTCCGAATAGCCAATTCGACATCATTACTACTAGAAACATTGATTTGTATTGTGGAAATAAGGTTTTACCAAGAACTTTTAACACTTTTTCACTCATTACTCTAAATGGCCCAAAATCGTCAGTTTTTTGAAGTCAAAATTTTGGGTTCCGAATACCCAATTTGACACCATTACTACTAGAAACATTGATTTGTATTGTGGAAATAAGGTTTTACCAAGAACTTTTAGAACTTTTTCACTCATTACTCTAAATGCCCCAAAATCGTCAGTTTTTTGAAGTCAAAATTTTGGATTCCGAATAGCCATTCTGACACCATTTCAACTAAAAACATTGATTTGTATTGTGGAAATAAGGTTTTACCAAGAACTTTTAACACTTTTTCACTCATTACTCTAAATGCCCCAAAATCGTCAGTTTTTTGAAGTCAAAATTTTGGGTTCGAATAGCCAATTCGACATCATTACTACTAGAAACATTGATTTTTATTGTGGAAATAAGGTTTTACCAAGAACTATTAACACTTTTTCACTCATTACTCTAAATGACCCAAAATCGTCCGCTTTTTGAAGTCAAAATTTTGGGTTCCGAATAGCCAATTTGACACCATTACTACTAGAAACATTGATTTGTATTGTGGACATAAGGTTTTACCAAGAACTTTTAACACTTTTTCACTCATTACTCTAAATGCCCCAAAATCGTCCGCTTTTTGAAGTCAAAATTTTGGGTTCCGAATAGCCAATTTGACACCATTACTACTAGAAACATTGATTTGTATTGTGGAAGGTTTTACCAAGAACTTTTAACACTTTTTCACTCATTACTCTAAATGCCCCAAAATCGTCCGTTTTTTGAAGTCAAAATTTTGGGTTCCGAATAGCCATTTTGACACCATTACTACTAGAAACATTGATTTGTATTGTGGAAATAAGGTTTTACCAAGAACTTTTAACACTTTTTCACTCATTACTCTAAATGCCCCAAAATCGTCAGTTTTTTGAAGTCAAAATTTTGGGTTCCGAATAGCCATTTTGACACCATTACTACTAGAAACATTGATTTGTATTGTGGAAATAAGGTTTTACCAAGAACTTTTAACACTTTTTCACTCATTACTCTAAATGCCCCAAAATCGTCAGTTTTTTGAAGTCAAAATTTTGGGTTCCGAATAGCCATTTTGACACCATTTCAACTAGAAACATTGATTTGTATTGTGGAAATAAGGTTTTACCAAGAACTTTTAACACTTTTTCACTCATTACTCTAAATGCCCCAAAATCGTCAGTTTTTTGAAGTCAAAATTTTGGGTTCCGAATAGCCAATTCGACATCATTACTACTAGAAACATTGATTTTTATTGTGGAAATAAGGTTTTACCAAGAACTTTTAACACTTTTTCACTCATTACTCTAAATGACCCAAAATCGTCCGCTTTTTGAAGTCAAAAGTTTGGGTTCCGAATAGCCAATTTGACACCATTACTACTAGAAACATTGATTTGTATTGTGGAAATAAGGTTTTACCAAGAACTTTTAACACTTTTTCACTCATTACTCTAAATGCCCCAAAATCGTCCGCTTTTTGAAGTCAAAATTTTGGGTTCCGAATAGCCAATTTGACACCATTACTACTAGAAACATTGATTTGTATTGTGGAAATAAGGTTTTACCAAGAACTTTTAACACTTTTTCACTCATTACTCTAAATGCCCCAAAATCGTCAGTTTTTTGAAGTCAAAATTTTGGGTTCCGAATAGCCATTTTGACACCATTACTACTAGAAACATTGATTTGTATTGTGGAAATAAGGTTTTACCAAGAACTTTTAACACTTTTTCACTCATTACTCTAAATGCCCCAAAATCGTCAGTTTTTTGAAGTCAAAATTTTGGGTTCCGAATAGCCATTTTGACACCATTTCAACTAGAAACATTGATTTGTATTGTGGAAATAAGGTTTTACCAAGAACTTTTAACACTTTTTCACTCATTACTCTAAATGCCCCAAAATCGTCAGTTTTTTGAAGTCAAAATTTTGGGTTCCGAATAGCCAATTCGACATCATTACTACTAGAAACATTGATTTTTATTGTGGAAATAAGGTTTTACCAAGAACTTTTAACACTTTTTCACTCATTACTCTAAATGACCCAAAATCGTCCGCTTTTTGAAGTCAAAATTTTGGGTTCCGAATAGCCAATTTGACACCATTACTACTAGAAACATTGATTTCTATTGTGGAAATAAGGTTTTACCAAGAACTTTTAACACTTTTTCACTCATTACTCTAAATGCCCCAAAATCGTCCGCTTTTTGAAGTCAAAATTTTGGGTTCCGAATAGCCAATTTGACACCATTACTACTAGAAACATTGATTTGTATTGTGGAAATAAGGTTTTACCAAAAACTTTTAACACTTTTTCACTCATTACTCTAAATGCCCCAAAATCGTCCGCTTTTTGAAGTCAAAATTTTGGGTTCCGAATAGCCAATTTGACACCATTACTACTAGAAACATTGATTTGTATTGTGGAAATAAGGTTTTACCAAGAACTTTTAACACTTTTTCACTCATTACTCTAAATGCCCCAAAATCGTCAGTTTTTTGAAGTCAAAATTTTGGGTTCCGAATAGCCATTTTGACACCATTTCAACTAGAAACATTGATTTTTATTGTGGAAATAAGGTTTTACCAAGAACTTTTAACACTTTTTCACTCATTACTCTAAATGCCCCAAAATCGTCAGTTTTTTGAAGTCAAAATTTTGGGTTCCGAATAGCCAATTCGACATCATTACTACTAGAAACATTGATTTTTATTTTGGAAATAAGGTTTTACCAAGAACTTTTAACACTTTTTCACTCATTACTCTAAATGACCCAAAATCGTCCGCTTTTTGAAGTCAAAATTTTGAGTTCCGAATAGCCAATTTGACACCATTACTACTAGAAACATTCATTTTTATTGTGGAAATAAGGTTTTACCAAGAACTTTTAACACTTTTTCACTCATTACTCTAAATGCCCCAAAATCGTCCGCTTTTTGAAGTCAAAATTTTGGGTTCCGAATAGCCAATTTGACACCATTACTACTAGAAACATTGATTTGTATTGTGGAAATAAGGTTTTACCAAGAACTTTTAACACTTTTTCACTCATTACTCTAAATGCCCCAAAATCGTCAGTTTTTTGAAGTCAAAATTTTGGGTTCCGAATAGCCATTTTGACACCATTTCAACTAGAAACATTGATTTTTATTGTGGAAATAAGGTTTTACCAAGAACTTTTAACACTTTTTCACTCATTACTCTAAATGCCCCAAAATCGTCAGTTTTTTGAAGTCAAAATTTTGGGTTCCGAATAGCCAATTCGACATCATTACTACTAGAAACATTGATTTTTATTTTGGAAATAAGGTTTTACCAAGAACTTTTAACACTTTTTCACTCATTACTCTAAATGACCCAAAATCGTCCGCTTTTTGAAGTCAAAATTTTGAGTTCCGAATAGCCAATTTGACACCATTACTACTAGAAACATTCATTTTTATTGTGGAAATAAGGTTTTACCAAGAACTTTTAACACTTTTTCACTCATTACTCTAAATGACCCAAAATCGTCCGCTTTTTGAAGTCAAAATTTTGGGTTCCGAATAGCCAATTTGACACCATTACTACTAGAAACATTGATTTGTATTGTGGAAATAAGGTTTTACCAAGAACTTTTAACACTTTTTCACTCATTACTCTAAATGCCCCAAAATCGTCCGCTTTTTGAAGTCAAAATTTTGGGTTCCGAATAGCCAATTTGACACCATTACTACTAGAAACATTGATTTGTATTGTGGAAATAAGGTTTTACCAAAAACTTTTAACACTTTTTCACTCATTACTCTAAATGCCCCAAAATCGTCCGCTTTTTGAAGTCAAAATTTTGGGTTCCGAATAGCCAATTTGACACCATTACTACTAGAAACATTGATTTGTATTGTGGAAATAAGGTTTTACCAAGAACTTTTAACACTTTTTCACTCATTACTCTAAATGCCCCAAAATCGTCAGTTTTTTGAAGTCAAAATTTTGGGTTCCGAATAGCCATTTTGACACCATTTCAACTAGAAACATTGATTTTTATTGTGGAAATAAGGTTTTACCAAGAACTTTTAACACTTTTTCACTCATTACTCTAAATGCCCCAAAATCGTCCGCTTTTTGAAGTCAAAATTTTGGGTTTCGAATAGCCAATTTGACACCATTACTACTAGAAACATTGATTTGTATTGTGGAAATAAGGTTTTACCAAGAACTTTTAACACTTTTTCACTCACTACTCTAAATGCCCCAAAATCGTCAGTTTTTTGAAGTCAAAATTTTGGGTTCCGAATAGCCATTTTGACACCATTACTACTAGAAACATTGATTTGTATTGTGGAAATAAGGTTTTACCAAGAACTTTTAACACTTTTTCACTCATTACTCTAAATGCCCCAAAATCGTCAGTTTTTTGAAGTCAAAATTTTGGGTTCCGAATAGCCATTTTGACACCATTTCAACTAGAAACATTGATTTGTATTGTGGAAATAAGGTTTTACCAAGAACCTTTAACACTTTTTCACTCATTACTCTAAATGCCCCAAAATCGTCAGTTTTTTGAAGTCAAAATTTTGGGTTCCGAATAGCCAATTCGACATCATTACTACTAGAAACATTGATTTTTATTGTGGAAATAAGGTTTTACCAAGAACTTTTAACACTTTTTCACTCATTACTCTAAATGACCCAAAATCGTCCGCTTTTTGAAGTCAAAATTTTGGGTTCCGAATAGCCAATTTGACACCATTACTACTAGAAACATTGATTTGTATTGTGGAAATAAGGTTTTACCAAGAACTTGTAACACTTTTTCACTCATTACTCTAAATGCCCCAAAATCGTCCGCTTTTTGAAGTCAAAATTTTGGGTTCCGAATAGCCAATTTGACACCATTACTACTAGAAACATTGATTTGTATTGTGGAAATAAGGTTTTACCAAAAACTTTTAACACTTTTTCACTCATTACTCTAAATGCCCCAAAATCGTCCGCTTTTTGAAGTCAAAATTTTGGGTTCCGAATAGCCAATTTGACACCATTACTACTAGAAACATTGATTTGTATTGTGGAAATAAGGTTTTACCAAGAACTTTTAACACTTTTTCACTCATTACTCTAAATGCCCCAAAATCGTCAGTTTTTTGAAGTCAAAATTTTGGGTTCCGAATAGCCATTTTGACACCATTTCAACTAGAAACATTGATTTTTATTGTGGAAATAAGGTTTTACCAAGAACTTTTAACACTTTTTCACTCATTACTCTAAATGCCCCAAAATCGTCAGTTTTTTGAAGTCAAAATTTTGGGTTCCGAATAGCCAATTCGACATCATTACTACTAGAAACATTGATTTTTATTTTGGAAATAAGGTTTTACCAAGAACTTTTAACACTTTTTCACTCATTACTCTAAATGACCCAAAATCGTCCGCTTTTTGAAGTCAAAATTTTGAGTTCCGAATAGCCAATTTGACACCATTACTACTAGAAACATTCATTTTTATTGTGGAAATAAGGTTTTACCAAGAACTTTTAACACTTTTTCACTCATTACTCTAAATGCCCCAAAATCGTCCGCTTTTTGAAGTCAAAATTTTGGGTTCCGAATAGCCAATTTGACACCATTACTACTAGAAACATTGATTTGTATTGTGGAAATAAGGTTTTACCAAGAACTTTTAACACTTTTTCACTCATTACTCTAAATGCCCCAAAATCGTCAGTTTTTTGAAGTCAAAATTTTGGGTTCCGAATAGCCATTTTGACACCATTTCAACTAGAAACATTGATTTTTATTGTGGAAATAAGGTTTTACCAAGAACTTTTAACACTTTTTCACTCATTACTCTAAATGCCCCAAAATCGTCAGTTTTTTGAAGTCAAAATTTTGGGTTCCGAATAGCCAATTCGACATCATTACTACTAGAAACATTGATTTTTATTTTGGAAATAAGGTTTTACCAAGAACTTTTAACACTTTTTCACTCATTACTCTAAATGACCCAAAATCGTCCGCTTTTTGAAGTCAAAATTTTGAGTTCCGAATAGCCAATTTGACACCATTACTACTAGAAACATTCATTTTTATTGTGGAAATAAGGTTTTACCAAGAACTTTTAACACTTTTTCACTCATTACTCTAAATGACCCAAAATCGTCCGCTTTTTGAAGTCAAAATTTTGGGTTCCGAATAGCCAATTTGACACCATTACTACTAGAAACATTGATTTGTATTGTGGAAATAAGGTTTTACCAAGAACTTTTAACACTTTTTCACTCATTACTCTAAATGCCCCAAAATCGTCCGCTTTTTGAAGTCAAAATTTTGGGTTCCGAATAGCCAATTTGACACCATTACTACTAGAAACATTGATTTGTATTGTGGAAATAAGGTTTTACCAAAAACTTTTAACACTTTTTCACTCATTACTCTAAATGCCCCAAAATCGTCCGCTTTTTGAAGTCAAAATTTTGGGTTCCGAATAGCCAATTTGACACCATTACTACTAGAAACATTGATTTGTATTGTGGAAATAAGGTTTTACAAAGAACTTTTAACACTTTTTCACTCATTACTCTAAATGCCCCAAAATCGTCAGTTTTTTGAAGTCAAAATTTTGGGTTCCGAATAGCCATTTTGACACCATTTCAACTAGAAACATTGATTTTTATTGTGGAAATAAGGTTTTACCAAGAACTTTTAACACTTTTTCACTCATTACTCTAAATGCCCCAAAATCGTCAGTTTTTTGAAGTCAAAATTTTGGGTTCCGAATAGCCAATTCGACATCATTACTACTAGAAACATTGATTTTTATTTTGGAAATAAGGTTTTACCAAGAACTTTTAACACTTTTTCACTCATTACTCTAAATGACCCAAAATCGTCCGCTTTTTGAAGTCAAAATTTTGAGTTCCGAATAGCCAATTTGACACCATTACTACTAGAAACATTCATTTTTATTGTGGAAATAAGGTTTTACCAAGAACTTTTAACACTTTTTCACTCATTATTCTAAATGCCCCAAAATCGTCCGCTTTTTGAAGTCAAAATTTTGGGTTCCGAATAGCCAATTTGACACCATTACTACTAGAAACATTGATTTGTATTGTGGAAATAAGGTTTTACCAAGAACTTTTAACACTTTTTCACTCATTACTCTAAATGCCCCAAAATCGTCAGTTTTTTGAAGTCAAAATTTTGGGTTCCGAATAGCCATTTTGACACCATTTCAACTAGAAACATTGATTTTTATTGTGGAAATAAGGTTTTACCAAGAACTTTTAACACTTTTTCACTCATTACTCTAAATGCCCCAAAATCGTCAGTTTTTTGAAGTCAAAATTTTGGGTTCCGAATAGCCAATTCGACATCATTACTACTAGAAACATTGATTTTTATTTTGGAAATAAGGTTTTACCAAGAACTTTTAACACTTTTTCACTCATTACTCTAAATGACCCAAAATCGTCCGCTTTTTGAAGTCAAAATTTTGAGTTCCGAATAGCCAATTTGACACCATTACTACTAGAAACATTCATTTTTATTGTGGAAATAAGGTTTTACCAAGAACTTTTAACACTTTTTCACTCATTACTCTAAATGCCCCAAAATCGTCCGCTTTTTGAAGTCAAAATTTTGGGTTCCGAATAGCCAATTTGACACCATTACTACTAGAAACATTGATTTGTATTGTGGAAATAAGGTTTTACCAAGAACTTTTAACACTTTTTCACTCATTACTCTAAATGCCCCAAAATCGTCCGCTTTTTGAAGTCAAAATTTTGGGTTTCGAATAGCCAATTTGACACCATTACTACTAGAAACATTGATTTGTATTGTGGAAATAAGGTTTTACCAAGAACTTTTAAATCTTTTTCACTCATTACTCTAAATGCCCCAAAATCGTCAGTTTTTTGAAGTCAAAATTTTGGGTTCCGAATAGCCAATTTGACACCATTACTACTAGAAACATTGATTTGTATTGTGGAAATAAGGTTTTACCAAGAACTTTTAACACTTTTTCACTCATTACTCTAAATGCCCCAAAATCGTCCGCTTTTTGAAGTCAAAATTTTGGGTTTTGAATAGCCAATTTGACACCATTACTACTAGAAACATTGATTTGTATTGTGGAAGGTTTTACCAAGAACTTTTAACACTTTTTCATTCATTACTCTAAATGCCCCAAAATCGTCCGTTTTTTGAAGTCAAAATTTTGGGTTCCGAATAGCCATTTTGACACCATTACTACTAGAAACATTGATTTTTATTGTGGAAATAAGGTTTTACCAAGAACTTTTAACACTTTTTCACTCATTACTCTAAATGCCCCAAAATCGTCCGCTTTTTGAAGTCAAAATTTTGGGTTCCGAATAGCCAATTTGACACCATTACTACTAGAAACATTGATTTGTATTGTGGAAATAAGGTTTTACCAAGAACTTTTATCACTTTTTCACTCATTACTCTAAATGCCCCAAAATCGTCCGCTTTTTAAAGTCAAAATTTTGGGTTCCGAATAGCCAATTTGACACCATTACTACTAGAAACATTGATTTGTATTGTGGAAATAAGGTTTTACCAAGAACTTTTAACACTTTTTCACTCATTACTCTAAATGGCCCAAAATCGTCAGTTTTTTTAAGTCAAAATTTTGGGTTCCGAATAGCCATTTTGACACCATTACTACTAGAAACATTGATTTGTATTGTGGAAATAAGGTTTTACCAAGAACTTTTAACACTTTTTCACTCATTACTCTAAATGCCCCAAAATCGTCAGTTTTTTGAAGTCAAAATTTTGGGTTCCGAATAGCCAATTCGACATCATTACTACTAGAAACATTGATTTGTATTGTGGAAATAAGGTTTTACCAAGAACTTTTAACACTTTTTCACTCATTACTCTAAATGCCCCAAAATCGTCCGCTTTTTGAAGTCAAAATTTTGGGTTTCGAATAGCCAATTTGACACTATTACTACTAGAAACATTGATTTGTATTGTGGAAATGAGGTTTTACCAAGAACTTTTAACACTTTTTCACTCATTACTCTAAATGCCCCAAAATCGTCCGTTTTTTGAAGTCAAAATTTTGGGTTCCGAATAGCCATTTTGACACCATTACTACTAGAAACATTGATTTGTATTGTGGAAATAAGGTTTTACCAAGAACTTTTAACACTTTTTCACTCATTACTCTAAATGCCCCAAAATCGTCAGTTTTTTTAAGTCAAAATTTTGGGTTCCGAATAGCCATTTTGACACCACTACTACTAGAAACATTGATTTGTTTTGTGGAAATAAGGTTTTACCAAGAACTTTTAACACTTTTTCACTCATTACTCTAAATGCCCCAAAATCGTCAGTTTTTTGAAGTCAAAATTTTGGGTTCCGAATAGCCAATTCGACATCATTACTACTAGAAACATTGATTTGTATTGTGGAAATAAGGTTTTACCAAGAACTTTTAACACTTTGTCACTAATTACTCTAAATGCCCCAAAATCGTCAGTTTTTTGAAGTCAAAATTTTGGGTTCCGAATAGCCAATTCGACATCATTACTACTAGAAACATTGATTTGTATTGTGGAAATAAGGTTTTACCAAGAACTTTTAACACTTTTTCACTCATTACTCTAAATGCCCCAAAATCGTCAGTTTTTTGAAGTCAAAATTTTGGGTTCCGAATAGCCAATTTGACACCATTACTACTAGAAACATTGATTTGTATTGTGGAAATAAGGGTTTACCAAGAACTTTTAACACTTTTTCACTCATTACTCTAAATGCCCCAAAATCGTCCGCTTTTTGAAGTCAAAATTTTGGGTTTTGAATAGCCAATTTGACACCATTACTACTAGAAACATTGATTTGTATTGTGGAAGGTTTTACCAAGAACTTTTAACACTTTTTCACTCATTACTCTAAATGCCCCAAAATCGTCCGTTTTTTGAAGTCAAAATTTTGGGTTCCGAATAGCCATTTTGACACCATTACTACTAGAAACATTGATTTTTATTGTGGAAATAAGGTTTTACCAAGAACTTTTAACACTTTTTCACTCATTACTCTAAATGCCCCAAAATCGTCCGCTTTTTGAAGTCAAAATTTTGGGTTCCCAATAGCCAATTCGACATCATTACTACTAGAAACATTGATTTGTATTGTGGAAATAAGGTTTTACCAAAAACTTTTAACACTTTTTCACTCATTACTCTAAATGGCCCAAAATCGTCAGTTTTTTGAAGTCAAAATTTTGGGTTCCGAATACCCAATTTGACACCATTACTACTAGAAACATTGATTTGTATTGTGGAAATAAGGTTTTACCAAGAACTTTTAACACTTTTTCACTCATTACTCTAAATGCCCCAAAATCGTCAGTTTTTTGAAGTCAAAATTTTGGGTTCCGAATAGCCATTTTGACACCATTTCAACTAAAAACATTGATTTGTATTGTGGAAATAAGGTTTTACCAAGAACTTTTAACACTTTTTCACTCATTACTCTAAATGCCCCAAAATCGTCAGTTTTTTGAAGTCAAAATTTTGGGTTCCGAATAGCCAATTCGACATCATTACTACTAGAAACATTGATTTTTATTGTGGAAATAAGGTTTTACCAAGAACTATTAACACTTTTTCACTCATTACTCTAAATGACCCAAAATCGTCCGCTTTTTGTAGTCAAAATTTTGGGTTCCGAATAGCCAATTTGACACCATTGCTACTAGAAACATTGATTTGTATTGTGGAAATAAGGTTTTACCAAGAACTTTTAACACTTTTTCACTCATTACTCTAAATGCCCCAAAATCGTCCGCTTTTTGAAGTCAAAATTTTGGGTTCCGAATAGCCAATTTGACACCATTACTACTAGAAACATTGATTTGTATTGTGGAAGGTTTTACCAAGAACTTTTAACACTTTTTCACTCATTACTCTAAATGCCCCAAAATCGTCAGTTTTTTGAAGTCAAAATTTTGGGTTTCGAATAGCCAATTTGACACCATTACTACTAGAAACATTGATTTGTATTGTGGAAATAAGGTTTTACCAAGAACTTTTAACACTTTTTCACTCATTACTCTAAATGCCCCAAAATCGTCAGTTTTTTGAAGTCAAAATTTTGGGTTCCGAATAGCCATTTTGACACCATTTCAACTAAAAACATTGATTTGTATTGTGGAAATAAGGTTTTACCAAGAACTTTTAACACTTTTTCACTCATTACTCTAAATGCCCCAAAATCGTCAGTTTTTTGAAGTCAAAATTTTGGGTTCCGAATAGCCAATTCGACATCATTACTACTAGAAACATTGATTTTTATTGTGGAAATAAGGTTTTACCAAGAACTATTAACACTTTTTCACTCATTACTCTAAATGACCCAAAATCGTCCGCTTTTTGTAGTCAAAATTTTGGGTTCCGAATAGCCAATTCGACATCATTACTACTAGAAACATTGATTTGTATTGTGGAAATAAGGTTTTACCAAGAACTTTTAACACTTTTTCACTCATTACTCTAAATGCCCCAAAATCGTCCGCTTTTTGAAGTCAAAATTTTGGGTTTCGAATAGCCAATTTGACACTATTACTACTAGAAACATTGATTTGTATTGTGGAAATGAGGTTTTACCAAGAACTTTTAACACTTTTTCACTCATTACTCTAAATGCCCCAAAATCGTCCGTTTTTTGAAGTCAAAATTTTGGGTTCCGAATAGCCATTTTGACACCATTACTACTAGAAACATTGATTTGTATTGTGGAAATAAGGTTTTACCAAGAACTTTTAACACTTTTTCACTCATTACTCTAAATGCCCCAAAATCGTCAGTTTTTTTAAGTCAAAATTTTGGGTTCCGAATAGCCATTTTGACACCACTACTACTAGAAACATTGATTTGTTTTGTGGAAATAAGGTTTTACCAAGAACTTTTAACACTTTTTCACTCATTACTCTAAATGCCCCAAAATCGTCAGTTTTTTGAAGTCAAAATTTTGGGTTCCGAATAGCCAATTCGACATCATTACTACTAGAAACATTGATTTGTATTGTGGAAATAAGGTTTTACCAAGAACTTTTAACACTTTGTCACTAATTACTCTAAATGCCCCAAAATCGTCAGTTTTTTGAAGTCAAAATTTTGGGTTCCGAATAGCCAATTCGACATCATTACTACTAGAAACATTGATTTGTATTGTGGAAATAAGGTTTTACCAAGAACTTTTAACACTTTTTCACTCATTACTCTAAATGCCCCAAAATCGTCAGTTTTTTGAAGTCAAAATTTTGGGTTCCGAATAGCCAATTTGACACCATTACTACTAGAAACATTGATTTGTATTGTGGAAATAAGGGTTTACCAAGAACTTTTAACACTTTTTCACTCATTACTCTAAATGCCCCAAAATCGTCCGCTTTTTGAAGTCAAAATTTTGGGTTTTGAATAGCCAATTTGACACCATTACTACTAGAAACATTGATTTGTATTGTGGAAGGTTTTACCAAGAACTTTTAACACTTTTTCACTCATTACTCTAAATGCCCCAAAATCGTCCGTTTTTTGAAGTCAAAATTTTGGGTTCCGAATAGCCATTTTGACACCATTACTACTAGAAACATTGATTTTTATTGTGGAAATAAGGTTTTACCAAGAACTTTTAACACTTTTTCACTCATTACTCTAAATGCCCCAAAATCGTCCGCTTTTTGAAGTCAAAATTTTGGGTTCCCAATAGCCAATTCGACATCATTACTACTAGAAACATTGATTTGTATTGTGGAAATAAGGTTTTACCAAAAACTTTTAACACTTTTTCACTCATTACTCTAAATGGCCCAAAATCGTCAGTTTTTTGAAGTCAAAATTTTGGGTTCCGAATACCCAATTTGACACCATTACTACTAGAAACATTGATTTGTATTGTGGAAATAAGGTTTTACCAAGAACTTTTAACACTTTTTCACTCATTACTCTAAATGCCCCAAAATCGTCAGTTTTTTGAAGTCAAAATTTTGGGTTCCGAATAGCCATTTTGACACCATTTCAACTAAAAACATTGATTTGTATTGTGGAAATAAGGTTTTACCAAGAACTTTTAACACTTTTTCACTCATTACTCTAAATGCCCCAAAATCGTCAGTTTTTTGAAGTCAAAATTTTGGGTTCCGAATAGCCAATTCGACATCATTACTACTAGAAACATTGATTTTTATTGTGGAAATAAGGTTTTACCAAGAACTATTAACACTTTTTCACTCATTACTCTAAATGACCCAAAATCGTCCGCTTTTTGTAGTCAAAATTTTGGGTTCCGAATAGCCAATTTGACACCATTGCTACTAGAAACATTGATTTGTATTGTGGAAATAAGGTTTTACCAAGAACTTTTAACACTTTTTCACTCATTACTCTAAATGCCCCAAAATCGTCCGCTTTTTGAAGTCAAAATTTTGGGTTCCGAATAGCCAATTTGACACCATTACTACTAGAAACATTGATTTGTATTGTGGAAGGTTTTACCAAGAACTTTTAACACTTTTTCACTCATTACTCTAAATGCCCCAAAATCGTCAGTTTTTTGAAGTCAAAATTTTGGGTTTCGAATAGCCAATTTGACACCATTACTACTAGAAACATTGATTTGTATTGTGGAAATAAGGTTTTACCAAGAACTTTTAACACTTTTTCACTCATTACTCTAAATGCCCCAAAATCGTCAGTTTTTTGAAGTCAAAATTTTGGGTTCCGAATAGCCATTTTGACACCATTTCAACTAAAAACATTGATTTGTATTGTGGAAATAAGGTTTTACCAAGAACTTTTAACACTTTTTCACTCATTACTCTAAATGCCCCAAAATCGTCAGTTTTTTGAAGTCAAAATTTTGGGTTCCGAATAGCCAATTCGACATCATTACTACTAGAAACATTGATTTTTATTGTGGAAATAAGGTTTTACCAAGAACTATTAACACTTTTTCACTCATTACTCTAAATGACCCAAAATCGTCCGCTTTTTGTAGTCAAAATTTTGGGTTCCGAATAGCCAATTTGACACCATTGCTACTAGAAACATTGATTTGTATTGTGGAAATAAGGTTTTACCAAGAACTTTTAACACTTTTTCACTCATTACTCTAAATGCCCCAAAATCGTCCGCTTTTTGAAGTCAAAATTTTGGGTTCCGAATAGCCAATTTGACACCATTACTACTAGAAACATTGATTTGTATTGTGGAAGGTTTTACCAAGAACTTTTAACACTTTTTCACTCATTACTCTAAATGCCCCAAAATCGTCCGTTTTTTGAAGTCAAAATTTTGGGTTCCGAATAGCCATTTTGACACCATTACTACTAGAAACATTGATTTGTATTGTGGAAATAAGGTTTTACCAAGAACTTTTAACACTTTTTCACTCATTACTCTAAATGCCCCAAAATCGTCAGTTTTTTGAAGTCAAAATTTTGGGTTCCGAATAGCCATTTTGACACCATTACTACTAGAAACATTGATTTGTATTGTGGAAATTGTTGGAAATCGATATCCCGGGGTTAACGGAATTGCGGAAACATAACCCCGATCAAAATCCCTTCGCCGGAAACCACCGCGAACCACCTCACGAGCCGGAGCTCGACCCGAGCATCGCCGCGGGATCAACCCGCGGCTAAACCCTAGCCGAGCCCCCGCGAGGGGCTCGCGATCGCGGTGGGCGATCGCATGGGGATGCATCGTGCATCCCCCGGGGCTGCTCGTAGCAGCCCCCGGCGGTGAGTCCGGCGACTCACCGCCACCGCCGATGGAGGAGGGGCGCCTGCCGCGGCACCAGCCCGCGGCTGCCCCCAGCGATCGACCGAGCGTCGATCGCACGCCCCGGCACCAGCCGAGGCTTCTCCTTGCGCGCCCGGCGATCGAGCCCTAGGGCATCGATCGCCACCCTCGGCGTCCAGCCGAGGGTTTAGTCCGTGCGTGCGCACGATCCCCACGGGGATCCGAACCGCCGCGGTCCGGTGGTCTTCGACCACCACCGCCGGTTCATCCTCGTTCCGGGGTTCGTCCGTCCCTCGGATCTTCGTTCATATGCATATACGAATAATCAATTAAAATCATCGAGGGGGTTCAACGATTTTACCTTTGTTCTCGTTGTACGGAGAAACGAGATCTATGAAGACCTTGAGACCTTCCCACGTATTCCTTGCACTAGCTCGAACGTCGGGTGGGCGACGATCTTCCAAACTCCATGGATTTCCCTCTCTACTTTCTCTCTCTAGAATTGTGATCTTCAAGTTATGAGAATAGAGAAGACCATGTAGTGCTTTTATAGGCTACGTAGGGGATCTTAAGGAGGTGGAATATTGGGCTTCTAATATTGAAGATTAAATTGAGCCCAATGCTCAAGTCCATTAATCCTTATCAATATTAATTAATTTATTTTCCACTATATAAATTAATTGCACTCCCAATATTAAACCATATTATATCAAATAATATTTCTCCGGTAGTATTATTTATTCCGTGTATTTAAGATATAAATATCCATGAATAAAATTAATTTATTGCTAATTAATTTATTCATCTCTTATATCCGAGACTAGTACCATTCAACCTTAATTATTATGCGGAACAAATCCACCTGCAGGGTTTACATAATAATTCCTTATGAACTCATCTCGGGGATATTATCAACCCTTACGGGATACACTTTCCCGTCAAGTATTCACGGCATGTCATATATAAAATATAGCGACCCAACTTAACCGGTAACAGACCAAGTAATTAAACCGGTCAATTCCTTTGGAAAATCAAAGTCACTTATATTAAATATACACACCCGCAATAGTATCGGAGATTAAGAATAAAATACACTGAGACTTAAATCGATTATCGCCGGCAATCCTAATCGATAAATCTCAAGCAGATCCGCTCAATACACCAAGTGTACAAGTGTGATAAAATAATTAAGATAAATTATTTTCTCTCTCACACAACGACTATACCGATGGATTGGTCCGTGTCCATCTAGGTCGTGAGCAACTGTTCGATTAAATACGAGTAACCGATAGTATGATCTTCTGTGCGCCCATGCTTGCACCATACTAACTACAACGTATAAAATCCAGGACTATGATTTGCATATATTTAATTATAAATAATTAAACGCAAATAATTGTTTATTTAATTAAATAGATTAATGGCAATGGATCGGGAGTTTCCGTTACCTAAATCTAGACTTTAAGTACACAACTCCAACAATCTCCCACTTGTACTAAGGTCTAGTCATTTCCTCCAAACTCCCGACTCCCATACTCATCACGTGCTTAAGTTGTACTTCCAAGAAGTACTATGTGAATGAGCACTCTAGGTTGCCGCTCTGAAGTTATCTTGGTGACTACGGCGTCGTCTCCCTCGACGATGACTCGTATCAGGTGGTACTTGCGCTATGTGTTATCTTACACTTATGGACTTGTGATTTCTTACCATTTGCCATCGCACCGCTATTTACATAGCCCTTGGCAAATTAAGAATCACATCTAAGTCCCAGAGATTATCCCGGAATTATACCAAAACTTCCGCTGCCTCTGAGGCCGCTATTTGGTTACCCATGGCAGAGTCCGAAAAGCATCGTGCTTATCACTCTTCCATGTTAAAACTCCTTCTCCTTCAATAGTGAAACACATAGCCTGATATCGACTTACACCGGTCCTTATTTGATTAGAAATCTAAGAGAATGTAATCCAAAGGAAATGCTCGTCTGCTTCGTAATCCAGAACACAGTTTCCAGTACTTCGAAAGTACTTAAAATGTTCATTACAACAGTCGAGTATTCCTTTCCAGGATTACCTTGATATCCTCCCACTATACTAGCCGCATAACAGATATCAGGTTCTCGTTTTCAACATCGCATTTATCAAGCTTTCCACACTTGAAGTGTAGGAAACCGCCTTCATTGCTTCTATCTCCTTTTGTGTTCCAAAACACATATCCTTAGATAGATGCGTTCCGTATCTGAAAGGTAACATACCTTTCTCGGAATCTTGCATGTTAAAACGATCCATAATCATTTATATGTAAGATGTCCAGGAGAAGTACAATGTTCTTTTCTAGAGATCCAAGATCTCAAGAACATGTCCAACTTCTTCCTATATCTTTCATAATGATTTATACCAGACAACCATCATTTCATGTCTGATCACATCTTTACATTGTTGCCAATGATAAAATGTTATCTTCATAAAACCCGAGAAACACCACCTTGTTTCCATCACGTTTCCAATACACACGATTCGTCTATGCTTTGATGAATCCATAAAATAGACTATCTCATCAATTTGCAAGTACCACGAACCCAAAGCTTTGTTCCAATCCATAAATGGATCAACTGAGCTTGTACTCTAAATGATCTTGCCTCTTAGCAATAATCCTTATTGCTTTCCAAGAAGGCACATTTAGATCTAGTACTGCCTCCATGTAGATCCAGGGATCGATTTCATGTATACTAGGTCCAGAGTCCGAAAACTCTCCTAGTCTTATGAATATCTCCGGTTGATCCACAACCTCCCACTACAACGGCATTCCGGTGTATAAACAGTAATAACAGTAGGTGCAGTTAGTGGTGTACCGCTACTCGGTTCGGCTGGTTCTAAGTCTTAATCTCTCTCTCTCATTTCAAAGTATTACGTCACTTTGGGCTTGTGGTTCATCTAATAGTCTTCCTCTAAGAACCGGGCGTTAGAACTTATAACGTCCTTCTGGTTCATAGTACTATTGAACACACATCTTTTGTTCTTCTAGGATATTCTACAACCGCATTGAATGCGCCGTTGTTTCTAGACATATCCATAGGTAGTTCCGTATAACTCATGCTTTTACTATTTCTATAAGAGTTCCATTTCTTATTTCCGACACACCATTTCTACACAAGAGTGTATGGTGTAGTCACTTGAGATCAAATCCCAATCTCTGATCAGTATGCCATGCATTCCTCAGACAGGCACTTGCCTCCGCGATTAGATCGCAGGCTTTCAATGGATATACCATGATGGTTCCCCACATTAGCTTTGTGTCCATTGACTTGTCAAAACACTTTGCTTTTGTGGCACATCAGGTATGCTAATCCATCTTTTCGAGTAATCATAAAATGAAGTACTCGAACCTTATTGTCTGAGTAAACAAAGGTCTGCATACATCAGAGTGAATCAATTCTAATACTTGTCCGGATCTTATACCTTATATCCATAAAGGATTGCTTAGTTATGTTATCTTCCAAATTAGATTCTTCGGTCGGAAGGTCCACTCCTTCAACTTAATTGATCAAAATATCAATTTTCGACCTTTGAACTTCTTATTTGAATAAACATGACTTAGCATAAGAATCCACAAGTATAAATGATTCATTACAGAAATATCTCTTAAAAGTAAAATGAGCTACATACTACGGTTCGTTGCATCGTGGTGGACTCAGGATTCATCATTTATATATTGCTAGCTAATGTACCAGAATAGAAAATATCCTTATTTCTTCTTATAACCATCAAATGATTAAAAGAAATAAAATATCCATTCATTAGAAATCCAGAACAAAGTTCTTTCTAAAAGGTACATAAAAGCAACAACTCAAAATGAAATCCTATATAATTGTCCTCCACTGCAACAGCTGCCTCCTCAACAGCATTGCCCATGTAGACTATGATTTCTTCTTTTCCAAGTCGTCGGGTTTCCTGGAACCCTTGCATTTAAAATGCACATACCGTCAGTGGTTCCATATCTACACACCAGGTTCCGGTAGATAATACCACTGACTATGTTTTACGACTAAAGAAGATTTCGTACTTTCTTTGTGAGGATAATCAGACTTCCAGTACCCAGACTGTTTGCATCGAGAATTCTTGCCTATTGGCTTTCTCGTCCCATCTCGTGATCCAAGAAACTTAGGACCACTGGGTTTCTTGCTTGCTTTTCCTATCCCCGGGTTTTGCCCTTAGGTTCGAAACCTTTGGCATTGGCTACAAGAGCTTGCGATTTCCGTCTCAACTCGTCTAAAAGGTTCATCATCTCGAAAACGTGTTTAAGCGTTTCCTCGAATGAATGACCTTTATGAGTATCCTCATCACCTCTTGTCAAGCCACTATGTCATGTCTAAACATCTCCTTGAGTTTGAACATGATATCATAATCAGTGGTTATTGCAAAAGCATTTTCCCACTTCTTAAAATCAGTTCTTTTCTCATCAGTTGAGACATTAGTATGACCGGGAGGACAAAGCTCTCTTGAGTACAAACATGTACTCTTTAACAGTCTGGGCAATGTCCAGATCTCTATTCCAATCAATACATTCAGGGACCAATGAGTTAAATCCTTACGTATCACATAAAGTGGGTTCAAAGCCATATCCTAATCTATGAGCACATATAACAACAAACAATTGATTTAATCTCCGATATTATCTCCCTTAAATAATATCATTAAACCACTAATCACATCTAAAATCCCATCAGGTAAGGCAAGCCACGTGGTGTGGACGTTTACCCACCCAAACGACTTAGCAATTAGATTTTCTTTGGTCATACATCACTTATAGCGGAACCTCGTGGGGAGGAATACTATAATGCGTATCTAAGTGTAAACCATTACTCAGTACCAAAGTAAATCGTTTGGAATTGCTACATCACCGCAAGCCACGTGGTGTGGACGTTTACGACAACTTCACAACTCTTCACAATTTCTTACAACTGTCTACATCAATTAATCCAAAATCCGTCAGTATAGCAAGCCACGTGGTGTGGACGTTTACTACACCAAGAGACTTTTATAATTGACTCCCAATTACTTGATCCATTCGATCTTGTAAATCAAGACGCGGAGAATCATAAGTGAAACTCGAAGTTTCTAACCAGTGATTCACCATGCGAACAACCCTATCTCTCATAAATGAGGGAGCCGAGCAGACAATCGATCCATCTATAAAAGAATGGTACGAAGGTCTCTAATTTGTGTCCTCTACATGACCAAGTGGCTCTGGCTCCATTCCACTCCCCGGGGTGAGAATGAGTCGACTTGAAATCAGCTTTGGAAAGACAAATTAGGCATTGTTTGATAAACTTAATCAATGTTTCTCGTAAGAGGAATTACAAGAACTCTCCTCCAATGACTTATCTATATAAACTTCAAAAGTTTATAAAAGTCACCAAGAGAGCAGCAATGGAGACCATGGGTATGTTTCCATACCCTCTCCCACTTAGCTTTTTACAATAAAGGGATACGCTATCTAATGCATAATTAAATACACATAAGCATGCATACATGAAATAAAGCACATAGAATATTATCACATAGTCAAAATAATACTAGAATATTATTTTCCGACTATTATGGCTTTATCGCATCCCCGTACGCATGTTCTAGTCTTCAGTCTTCGTTCTTGAATGCTCCATGTGACGAGAATATTAATCCCAATATTTAAATCTATTTATTTTCAATTAATCCAAAAGTTACTTAATTCGAAAATTAAGTCAATCGAATATATCAAAAATAAAATTAAATATTATTAATATTTTTATTTATTTTTACTTTCCTTTCCAATTCTATTAAATCTTTAGAATCCTATCCAAGTCAAACTTGGAACATTCTAGAAGACTTCTATAATAGAATAAGGAAATAAAATAAATTAGGACTCATAATCCTTCCAAATTAATTCCTTTCCTAATCCATTAAAAATTCCATAAAGGAATAATTAAATAGGAAAAATTAATTAAGGACTTTAAAACTTTCCAAATTAATTATTTTCCTAATCCATTTAAAATTCCATAAAGGAATAATAAAATAGGAAAAATTAATTCTAAATTTATTTTCTTCCTAATCCATGAAAATACCTATAATAGGAATAATCAATAGGGAAATAAATTTAATACTAAATTAATTCTTTTCCTATTCCATGAATATTCCATAAAAGAAATAATCAAATAGGAAAACCGAATTTAAAATAGGAAAGTAAAATCTCGGTAGGAGAAGCACGAGATCCCGAGACCCCGCGCCTCCCGCCGCCGATCGACCACCCCGGGGAGGAGCACCGCCGCCCAGCCCAGCCCACGCGCCACCACCACCGGTGGCCGGCGTGGCCGAGGGGTCCGCGGGCAGCCCCCGCCCCCAGTCGATCTCCATGGGGATCAATCTCGGTCGATCCCCGAGCCCTCGTACTTCCTCGTCATGCGTCTTCTTCTCCGGCGGTCGTTTCGGCATCGATCCAACATAGAATAAATTACAAAATAAATTCTATACTATCCGGTATCGATTCTATACATGAAATCGACCCTATACATTTTCCGGAAAAAAGTAGAACGTAATAATAAACCTAAATTCGGTCAACCCCCGAATTTTTACTATTACAAGCATTCACCACACATAAAACGAATCTCGACATGTCCGAGAGTTTAATAATCAAGAACAATATTATGACAATAATTAACGAACAATTATATCTAGCCATAATAGTCGGAAACCCTGCAAGGTAGAACAATTTATCGCATATACACATGAACTAGAACCATCTCTCTGATACCAATTGTTGGAAATCGATATCCCGGGGTTAACGGAATTGCGGAAACATAACCCCGATAAAAATCCCTTCGCCGGAAACCACCGCGAACCACCTCACGAGCCGGAGCTCGACCCGAGCATCGCCGCGGGATGAACCCGCGGCTAAACCCTAGCCGAGCCCCCGCGAGGGGCTCGCGATCGCGGTGGGCGATCGCATGGGGATGCATCGTGCATCCCCCGGGGCTGCTCGTAGCAGCCCCCGGCGGTGAGTCCGGCGACTCACCGCCACCGCCGATGGAGGAGGGGCGCCTGCCGCGGCACCAGCCCGCGGCTGCCCCCAGCGATCGACCGAGCGTCGATCGCACGCCCCGGCACCAGCCGAGGCTTCTCCTTGCGCGCCCGGCGATCGAGCCCTAGGGCATCGATCGCCACCCTCGGCGTCCAGCCGAGGGTTTAGTCCGTGCGTGCGCACGATCCCCACGGGGATCCGAACCGCCGCGGTCCGGTGGTCTTCGACCACCACCGCCGGTTCATCCTCGTTCCGGGGTTCGTCCGTCCCTCGGATCTTCGTTCATATGCATATACGAATAATCAATTAAAATCATCGAGGGAGTTCAACGATTTTACCTTTGTTCTCGTTGTACGGAGAAACGAGATCTATGAAGACCTTGAGACCTTCCCACGTATTCCTTGCACTAGCTCGAACGTCGGGTGGGCGACGATCTTCCGAACTCCATGGATCTCCCTCTCTACTTTCTCTCTCTAGAATTGTGATCTTCAAGTTATGAGAATAGAGAAGACCATGTAGTGCTTTTATAGGCTACGTAGGGGATCTTAAGGAGGTGGAATATTGGGCTTCTAATATTGAAGATTAAATTGAGCCCAATGCTCAAGTCCATTAATCCTAATCAATATTAATTAATTTATTTTCCACAATATAAATTAATTGCACTCCCAATATTAAACCATATTATATCAAATAATATTTCTCCGGTAGTATTATTTATTCCGTGTATTTAAGATATAAATATCCATGAATAAAATTAATTTATTGCTAATTAATTTATTCATCTCTTATATCCGAGACTAGTACCATTCAACCTTAATTATTATGCGGAACAAATCCACCTGCAGGGTTTACATAATAATTCCTTATGAACTCATCTCGGGGATATTATCAACCCTTACGGGATACACTTTCCCGTCAAGTATTCACGGCATGTCATATATAAAATATAGCGACCCAACTTAACCGGTAACAGACCAAGTAATTAAACCGGTCAATTCCTTTGGAAAATCAAAGTCACTTATATTAAATATACACACCCGCAATAGTATCGGAGATTAAGAATAAAATACACTGAGACTTAAATCGATTATCGCCGGCAATCCTAATCGATAAATCTCAAGCAGATCCGCTCAATACACCAAGTGTACAAGTGTGATAAAATAATTAAGATAAATTATTTTCTCTCTCACACAACGACTATACCGATGGATTGGTCCGTGTCCATCTAGGTCGTGAGCAACTGTTCGATTAAATACGAGTAACCGATAGTATGATCTTCTGTGCGCCCATGCTTGCACCATACTAACTACAACGTATAAAATCCAGGACTATGATTTGCATATATTTAATTATAAATAATTAAACGCAAATAATTGTTTATTTAATTAAATAGATTAATGGCAATGGATCGGGAGTTTCCGTTACTTAAATCTAGACATTAAGTACACAACTCCAACAGAAATAAGGTTTTACCAAGAACTTTTAACACTTTTTCACTCATTACTCTAAATGCCCCAAAATCGTCAGTTTTTTGAAGTCAAAATTTTGGGTTCCGAATAGCCATTTTGACACCATTTCAACTAGAAACATTGATTTGTATTGTGGAAATAAGGTTTTACCAAGAACTTTTAACACTTTTTCACACATTACTCTAAATGCCCCAAAATCGTCAGTTTTTTGAAGTCAAAATTTTGGGTTCCGAATAGCCAATTCGACATCATTACTACTAGAAACATTGATTTTTATTGTGGAAATAAGGTTTTACCAAGAACTTTTAACACTTTTTCACTCATTACTCTAAATGACCCAAAATCGTCCGCTTTTTGAAGTCAAAATTTTGGGTTCCGAATAGCCAATTTGACACCATTACTACTAGAAACATTGATTTGTATTGTGGAAATAAGGTTTTACCAAGAACTTTTAACACTTTTTCACTCATTACTCTAAATGCCCCAAAATCGTCCGCTTTTTGAAGTCAAAATTTTGGGTTCCGAATAGGCAATTTGACACCATTACTACTAGAAACATTGATTTGTATTGTGGAAATAAGGTTTTACCAAGAACTTTTAACACTTTTTGATACGGACCTCGTTGATGGATTGAGCGGAAGAAGAATAAAACGATAAACGGATACCTGGATAGATGGAAAATCCCCAAACTTCTGAACCTAATTCGTTGAATTGATTAGATTGAGAACCTAACCCCCAAAACGGAATTGACGCAGCTACTTGGCGATGATGAAGACACACGAACGAAGTATGTATGCTTCGTTGATTCGTCGGTTGATCTCTTTTGGCACAATCGAAAAGAGAACGGAAAAGAGTAGAGAATTGATCTCGCAAAAATATTCAATATCATAAAAGTTGTGTTTTAACAATAGGGTTCAAAGGCCTATATATAGGCTGACTTAAAACGCAAAGGAAAAGGAAACAAAACATCAAAAATCGTCAAAAGTCGCGACGCTGCCCAAAATTCCCGATTTCCAAATTCCGTGTCGGCCGACAATATGGGATGTCGGCCGACATTCCACTTGTCGTCCGACAGAACACTCTGTCGGCCGACATTTAGCCTGCGCCCGCGGGAAATCCTTCGACCGCGGCCTTAATTCCCTGTCCAGCCAACCCCTTTTGTGAAGATGTCGGCCGACAGGCCTTGGTGTCGGCCGACACCAAGCCTTTTTCGTGGCTGAACTCCGCGGCGCGCCCTCGGCTCTCGTCTGACCTCCGTTCCAGCTTGTTCTTCATGGTTCCAGCTTGAAACTCATCACCTTCGGTTGGTTCGGCCTCCTCGTAATCAATCATGTTGACAATGCTCGGTTTCTCCACTTCACCAATAGGTTTCTTCAACAGCTCTTGCGCCCATACTTCCTGGCTCATCGTCATCAAGCTTGCCTTGAACTTCTTGGCTCTCGAGCGCGTCACTGGTCCAGCTGGAACATGCACCGGGTCTTGTATCATGGACGACTCTGGGGCTGCATCATTCCCCTCCTCTTGAAAAGGATTTGTCCTCAAATCCAAGTCGTCACCTACATCGAACAAACTCAAGTCAGTAACATTGAAAGTAGCACTAACATTATACTCACCAGGGAGATCGAGCTTGTAGGCATTGTCGTTGATACGCTCCAACACTTGGAATGGTCCATCGCCACGAGGAAGTAACTTCGACCGGCGCTGCAATGGGAACCTCTCCTTGCGCATATGCAACCACACCCAATCACCAGGTTCAAACACTGCTTTGCGACGTCCCTTGTTCGCTTGCTCGGCATATTGCTTGGTTCGCCTCTCTATGTTCATCCTCGCCGTCTCGTGTATCTGCCTCACAAAATCAGCCCTTTTCTGGCCATCAAGGTCAGTATGCTCATGTACAGGTAAAGGAGATAAATCCAAAGGAGTCAACGGATTAAATCCATACACAATCTCAAAAGGCGAAAACTTAGTAGCAGAATGAACACAACGATTATACGCAAATTCAACATGAGGCAAACACTCCTCCCAAGACTTAATGTTTTTCTTAATAATAGCACGTAGTAAAGTAGACAAAGTCCTATTTACTACTTCAGTTTGACCATCAGTCTGGGGATGACAAGTAGTAGAGAATAGTAATTTCGTACCTAGCTTACACCACAATGTCTTCCAGAAATAACTAAGAAACTTAGAATCCCTGTCAGACACAATAGTCCTAGGCATGCCATGCAATCTAACAATTTCTCTAAAGAATAAACCAGCCACATGAGATGCATCATCAGTTTTATGACATGGAATAAAATGTGCCATTTTAGAGAAACGATCAACTACTACAAAAATAGAATCACTACCATGCTTAGTCCTAGGTAAACCCATCACAAAATCCATAGAAATGTCAATCCATGGTGATGCAGGAATAGGCAAAGGTGTGTATAATCCATGGGCACTAACTCTAGACTTAGCCTGTTTACATGTAAGACAACGACCACAAATTCTCTCAACATCACGTTTCATATGAGGCCAAAAGAAATGCTCATGCAACACAGATAAAGTCTTAGCAATTCCAAAATGTCCCATTAATCCCCCACCATGAGATTCAAGCAACAATAAATCACGTAAAGAACATCTAGGCACACACAGTTTATTTTTCCTAAACAGAAAGTCATCATGCCTAAAATAATCTCCACTAGCAGATTGTTCACATGCTTTAAAAATCTCACCAAAATCATCATCATGCTCATACAGACCTTTAATATGCTCAAAACCAAGTAATTTTGCATCTAAAGTCGAAATTAGAGCATACCTCCGAGAAAGGGCATCAACTACCACATTCTCCTTACCTTGCTTGTACTTGATGACGTATGGAAACGTCTCGATAAACTCCATCCACCTAGCATGGCGCTTGTTCAACTTGTTCTGCCCCTTGAGGTGCTTCAACGACTCATGGTCGGTGTGAATGATGAACTCCCGAGGCCATAGATAATGCTGCCATGTCTGAAGAGCTCTCACCAGGGCATACAACTCCTTGTCATACGTCGGATAGTTCAAAGTAGCTCCATTGAGCTTCTCGCTGACGTAGGCTATCGGACGTCGTTCTTGCATCAACACTGCACCAATACCAATTCCAGAAGCATCACATTCAATCTCAAAAGATTTAGAAAAGTTAGGAAGAGATAGTACCGGGGCGTGTGTCAACTTGTCCTTCAAATTCTGGAAGGCTTCGTCTTGTGCCTTTCCCCACTTGAACTCCACGTTCTTCTTGATCACGGCGGTTAAAGGTGCCGCCATGCTGCTGAAATTAGGCACAAACCGGCGATAAAAGCTGGCCAAACCATGGAAACTCCGTACATCTCCAATGTTCTTTGGCGTTGGCCACTCTTGGATAGCTCGTATCTTTTCCTCGTCAACCTGTACACCCTGTGCACTAACAACAAAACCAAGGAACACGACTCTATCCGTGCTAAAGACGCACTTCTTACGGTTAGCATACAACTTTTCCTGCCTAAGTGCAATCAAAACTTGTCTCAAATGAAACACATGCTCATCATGATTTTTGCTATATACCAAGATATCATCAAAGTACACAACAACAAATTTCCCAATAAAAGCACGCAAAACATGATTCATAAGGCGCATAAACGTACTAGGTGCATTAGTAAGTCCAAAAGGCATAACTAACCACTCATATAAGCCAAGTTTTGTTTTGAAAGCAGTTTTCCATTCATCTCCTTCTTTAATCCTAATCTGATGGTACCCACTACGTAAATCAATTTTTGAAAACACGCAAGAACCACATAATTCATCAAGCATATCATCTAGCCTAGGTATGGGATGTCGATACTTTACCGTGATGTTATTGATAGCTCGGCAGTCGCAACACATCCTCATCGATCCATCCTTCTTGGGTACTAAAAGTACAGGTACCGCACAAGGACTTAGGCTCTCCTTCACGTGCCCTTTGGTCAACAACTCGCCAATCTGCTTCTCCAACTCCTTTGTTTCCTCCGGGTTGGTGCGGTAAGCCGGGCGATTTGGTAGCACAGCTCCAGGCACGAAGTCAATCTGATGCTCTATCCCTCGGATGGGTGGTAAACCAGGTGGTGTATCCTCCGGAAAGACATCATCGAATTCCTGCAAAACAAACTGAATAGAAGGGGGTAGAGGGGGTAGATCGTTAGTAATAACCAGGTTCCCCTTCTACAACAACACGAACAGTTGCCTCTTCTCATTCACCGCCTCCTTCACTTCACTAGCCCGAGCAAGATAGGCTCGATGAATCAAGGCATTCTCCTTTGTGGGTAATGGTTGCTCTTTGGGAGTCGCCCTTGCTGCCTCCTTTTGCATCTGCACTTGATCCTCGTAAACTTGTTTAGGAGTGAGAGGAACAAGTGATACCTTTTTATTGTGATACTCAAACGAGTACTTGTTGGTGAAGCCGTCGTGTATGGCTCTCCTATCAAACTGCCACGGTCGCCCCAACAAGATGTGACTCGCTTGCATCGGAATGACGTCACACAACACCTCATCCTCATACTTCCCAATGCGGAAAGGTACTCGCACTTGCTTGGTCACCTTGATGACACCGCACTCGTTCAACCACTGCAGACGATATGGCTTCGGATGTTTCACCACCGTCAAACCCAAACGCTGAACCATTGTAGCACTAACCACATTCGTGCAGCTCCCTCCGTCAATGATGACACTAAACACCTTGTCCTGCACATGGCATCTCGTGTGGAAAAGGTTCTCCCGCTGCTCCCTCTCCTCGGGCTGTGTATGTGCACTCAAGACTCTCCTAGCTACAAACAGGTTACCCTCGATGGCTAGTATCTCCTCCTCCTCCTCGGAATCCACAGCATCTATAGGTGTCGGCTCCTCGTCTTCACCATCAGTCACGACTTCTCCGTCGTCTCTACAGATCATGAGTCGTCTGTTAGGACACTCACTCATAATGTGCCCAAATCCTTGACACTTGAAGCACTTCTTGTCTCTGTTGCGACTATCAGGATTTGATGGCCTGACCTGAGTTGTTGAACTTGCACCCTCCGAACGACCCTTAAAGAAGGTCTTCTTCTCGTCTCGAGGTGGAACCTCTCTCTTCCATTGGTTCTCTTTAGGTGTAGAACCACTCGGACCTTGGGAAGATCTCCAAGAAGACTGATTCGGCTTTGCACTGCTAAAACTGCCCCTCCTCTTGTGCTGATTCTCAATCTTGATCGCCGTGTGAACCATATCCTCTAACTCAACGTACGGTTGCAACTCCACCGCATTACGAATCTCCCAGTTCAGACAAGCTAAGAAACGAGCCAATGTAGCTTCCCGATCCTCTTCAATGTTGGCCCGAATCATTGCCACCTCCATCTCCTTAAAATATTCATCTACGCTCTTCGTCCCCTGTCGTAGATTCTGCAGCTTATTGTATAACTCTCGGTAATAGTGAGAAGGAACAAACCTCTTTCGCATCACCGACTTCATCTCGGCCGATGTGTCAATAGGTTGCTCATAGTTTCTCCTCCTATTGGTCACCAGCTGATCCCACCAAACCAAGGCATAGTCAGAAAATTCGATAGCCGCCAATTTCACCTTCTTGAGCTCGGAATAGTTGTGGCAGTCAAACATCATCTCCACCTTTCTCTCCCATTCGATGTACAACTCTGGATCATTCTTCCCCATGAATGTAGGAACAGTCATCTTGATGGTGCTCAAGTTGTTGTCCATCTCTTCAGCTTCATCATCTTCGGGGTTGGCATCTCTGTGTCGCCCATGACGACGATGCTGGTTATCTCGCCCAACGTTGCGCATTGCGACTCTCCGAGTCTCTACATTCTCTCGACGAGGATTGTTCTCTAGGGCAATGAGTCGGTCATGTACCACGTCCATCTCCGTAGAGAAGCTCGTTGCCAGTCGCTCCTCAACTGCCGCTGCCAGTCGCTCCTCGCTCTTTGCCATTCGCTTATCTATCACATCCAAGATGTACTGTAATTGGTCGTTGTTAATAGGCCCCTCAACTATCTCCTTATTTTTCGGTTCTCCAGACATACCTGCACAGAAAACGTTAGTAGTAAAAGCAATAAAAGTAAAAAGAAACCTCACCACCTCACAAACGCTCGTGTATCACACTCAAAATGGGATTCACTCAGCACTCGTGTTTCACTCAGGTATGGCTTTTTTCACTCTAATGATCTCACTCACTCTGCCTTTTACCACTCGAATTCTCCCTCAATATACCGAACTCCTCGATCTACCAGACGAGCTCAGAACCGACAAAATCCACAAAAACACACAATACGACGTAGAACTGAACAAAATCAGAAATTTTCGGAACGCAAAATATGATAGCACTAAATTGGCTCAAAACTTTTGGGTTCCGAATAGCCATTTTGACACCATTACTACTAGAAACATTGATTTGTATTGTGGAAATAAGGTTTTACCAAGAACTTTTAACACTTTTTCACTCATTACTCTAAATGCCCCAAAATCGTCAGTTTTTTGAAGTCAAAATTTTGGGTTCCGAATAGCCAAATCGACATCATTACTACTAGAAACATTGATTTTTATTTTGGAAATAAGGTTTTACCAAGAACTTTTAACACTTTTTCACTCATTACTCTAAATGCCCCAAAATCGTCCGCTTTTTGAAGTCAAAATTTTGGGTTCCGAATAGCCAATTTGACACCATTACTACTAGAAACATTGATTTTTATTGTGGAAATAAGGTTTTACCAAGAACTTTTAACACTTTTTCACTCATTACTCTAAATGCCCCAAAATCGTCCGCTTTTTGAAGTCAAAATTTTGGGTTCCGAATAGCCAATTTGACACCATTACTACTAGAAACATTGATTTGTATTGTGGAAATAAGGTTTTACCAAGAACTTTTAACACTTTTTCACTCATTACTCTAAATGCCCCAAAATCGTTCGCTTTTTGAAGTCAAAATTTTGGGTTTCGAATAGCCAATTTGACACCATTACTACTAGAAACATTGATTTGTATTGTGGAAATAAGGTTTTACCAAGAACTTTTAAATCTTTTTCACTCATTACTCTAAATGCCCCAAAATCGTCAGTTTTTTGAAGTCAAAATTTTGGGTTCCGAATAGCCAATTTGACACCATTACTACTAGAAACATTGATTTGTATTGTGGAAATAAAGTTTTACCAAGAACTTTAAACACTTTTTCACTCATTACTCTAAATGCCCCAAAATCGTCCGCTTTTTGAAGTCAAAATTTTGGGTTTTGAATAGCCAATTTGACACCATTACTACTAGAAACATTGATTTGTATTGTGGAAGGTTTTACCAAGAACTTTTAACACTTTTTCACTCATTACTCTAAATGCCCCAAAATCGTCCGTTTTTTGAAGTCAAAATTTTGGGTTCCGAATAGCCATTTTGACACCATTACTACTAGAAACATTGATTTTTATTGTGGAAATAAGGTTTTACCAAGAACTTTTAACACTTTTTCACTCATTACTCTAAATGCCCCAAAATCGTCAGTTTTTTGAAGTCAAAATTTTGGGTTCCGAATAGCCAATTCGACATCATTACTACTAGAAACATTGATTTGTATTTTGGAAATAAGGTTTTACCAAGAACTTTTAACACTTTTTCACTCATTACTCTAAATGCCCCAAAATCGTCCGCTTTTTGAAGTCAAAATTTTGGGTTCCGAATAGCCAATTTGACACCATTACTACTAGAAACATTGATTTGTATTGTGGAAATAAGGTTTTACCAAGAACTTTTAACACTTTTTCACTCATTACTCTAAATGGCCCAAAATCGTCAGTTTTTTTAAGTCAAAATTTATGGTTCCGAATAGCCATTTTGACACCATTACTACTAGAAACATTGATTTGTATTGTGGAAATAAGGTTTTACCAAGAACTTTTAACACTTTTTCACTCATTACTCTAAATGCCCCAAAATCGTCAGTTTTTTTAAGTCAAAATTTTGGGTTCCGAATAGCCAATTCGACATCATTACTACTAGAAACATTGATTTGTATTGTGGAAATAAGGTTTTACCAAGAACTTTTAACACTTTTTCACTAATTACTCTAAATGCCCCAAAATCGTCAGTTTTTTTAAGTCAAAATTTTGGGTTCCGAATAGCCAATTCGACATCATTACTACTAGAAACATTGATTTGTATTGTGGAAATAAGGTTTTACCAAGAACTTTTAACACTTTTTCACTAATTACTCTAAATGCCCCAAAATCGTCAGTTTTTTGAAGTCAAAATTTTGGGTTCCGAATAGCCAATTTGACACCATTACTACTAGAAACATTGATTTGTATTGTGGAAATAAGGTTTTACCAAGAACTTTTATCACTTTTTCACTCATTACTCTAAATGCCCCAAAATCGTCCGCTTTTTAAAGTCAAAATTTTGGGTTCCGAATAGCCAATTTGACACCATTACTACTAGAAACATTGATTTGTATTGTGGAAATAAGGTTTTACCAAGAACTTTTAACACTTTTTCACTCATTACTCTAAATGCCCCAAAATCGTCAGTTTTTTGAAGTCAAAATTTTGGGTTCCGAATAGCCAATTCGACATCATTACTACTAGAAACATTGATTTGTATTGTGGAAATAAGGTTTTACCAAGAACTTTTAACACTTTTTCACTCATTACTCTAAATGCCCCAAAATCGTCCGCTTTTTGAAGTCAAAATTTTGGGTTTCGAATAGCCAATTTGACACCATTACTACTAGAAACATTGATTTGTATTGTGGAAATAAGGTTTTACCAAGAACTTTTAACACTTTTTCACTCATTACTCTAAATGCCCCAAAATCGTCCGTTTTTTGAAGTCAAAATTTTGGGTTCCGAATAGCCATTTTGACACCATTACTACTAGAAACATTGATTTGTATTGTGGAAATAAGGTTTTACCAAGAACTTTTAACACTTTTTCACTCATTACTCTAAATGCCCCAAAATCGTCAGTTTTTTTAAGTCAAAATTTTGGGTTCCGAATACCCATTTTGACACCACTACTACTAGAAACATTGATTTGTTTTGTGGAAATAAGGTTTTACCAAGAACTTTTAACACTTTTTCACTCATTACTCTAAATGCCCCAAAATCGTCAGTTTTTTGAAGTCAAAATTTTGGGTTCCGAATAGCCAATTTGACATAATTACTACTAGAAACATTGATTTGTATTGTGGAAATAAGGTTTTACCTAGAACTTTTAACACTTTTTCACTAATTACTCTAAATGCCCCAAAATCGTCAGTTTTTTGAAGTCAAAATTTTGGGTTCCGAATAGCCAATTCGACATCATTACTACTAGAAACATTGATTTGTATTGTGGAAATAAGGTTTTACCAAGAACTTTTAACACTTTTTCACTCATTACTCTAAATGCCCCAAAATTGTCAGTTTTTTGAAGTCAAAATTTTTGGTTCCGAATAGCCAATTTGACACCATTACTACTAGAAACATTGATTTGTATTGTGGAAATAAGGTTTTACCAAGAACTTTTAACACTTTTTCACTCATTACTCTAAATGCCCCAAAATCGTCCGCTTTTTGAAGTCAAAATTTTGGGTTTTGAATAGCCAATTTGACACCATTACTACTAGAAACATTGATTTGTATTGTGGAAGGTTTTACCAAGAACTTTTAACACTTTTTCACTCATTACTCTAAATGCCCCAAAATCGTCCGTTTTTTGAAGTCAAAATTTTGGGTTCCGAATAGCCATTTTGACACCATTACTACTAGAAACATTGATTTTTCTTGTGGAAATAAGGTTTTACCAAGAACTTTTAACACTTTTTCACTCATTACTCTAAATGCCCCAAAATCGTCCGCTTTTTGAAGTCAAAATTTTGGGTTCCGAATAGCCAATTTGACACCATTACTACTAGAAACATTGATTTGTATTGTGGAAATAAGGTTTTACCAAGAACTTTTATCACTTTTTCACTCATTACTCTAAATGCCCCAAAATCGTCCGCTTTTTAAAGTCAAAATTTTGGGTTCCGAATAGCCAATTTGACACCATTACTACTAGAAACATTGATTTGTATTGTGGAAATAAGGTTTTACCAAGAACTTTTAACACTTTTTCACTCATTACTCTAAATGGCCCAAAATCGTCAGTTTTTTGAAGTCAAAATTTTGGGTTCCGAATAGCCATTTTGACACCATTACTACTAGAAACATTGATTTGTATTGTGGAAATAAGGTTTTACCAAGAACTTTTAACACTTTTTCACTCATTACTCTAAATGCCCCAAAATCGTCAGTTTTTTGAAGTCAAAATTTTGGGTTCCGAATAGCCAATTCGACATCATTACTACTAGAAACATTGATTTGTATTGTGGAAATAAGGTTTTACCAAGAACTTTTAACACTTTTTCACTCATTACTCTAAATGCCCCAAAATCGTCCGTTTTTTGAAGTCAAAATTTTGGGTTCCGAATAGCCATTTTGACAACCATTACTACTAGAAACATTGATTTGTATTGTGGAAATAAGGTTTTACCAAGAACTTTTAACACTTTTTCACTCATTACTCTAAATGCCCCAAAATCGTCAGTTTTTTGAAGTCAAAATTTTGGGTTCCGAATAGCCATTTTGACACCATTACAACTAGAAACATTGATTTGTATTGTGGAAATAAGGATTTACCAAGAACTTTTAACACTTTTTCACTCATTACTCCCCCAAAATCGTCAGTTTTTTGAAGTCAAAATTTTGGGTTCCGAATAGCCAATTCGACATCATTACTACTAGAAACATTGATTTGTATTGTGGAAATAAGGTTTTACCAAGAACTTTTAACACTTTTTCACTCATTACTCTAAATGCCCCAAAATCGTCCGCTTTTTGAAGTCAAAATTTTGGGTTCCGAATAGCCAATTTGACACCATTACTACTAGAAACATTGATTTGTATTGTGGAAATAAGGTTTTACCAAGAACTTTTAACACTTTTTCACTCATTACTCTAAATGCCCCAAAATCGTCAGTTTTTTGAAGTCAAAATTTTGGGTTCCGAATAGCCATTTTGATACTATTACTACTAGAAACATTGATTTGTATTGTGGAAATAAGGTTTTACCAAGAACTTTTAACACTTTTTCACTCATAACTCTAAATGCCCCAAAATCGTCAGTTTTTTGAAGTCAAAATTTTGGGTTCCGAATAGCCATTTTGACACCATTACTACTAGAAACATTGATTTGTATTGTGGAAATAAGGTTTTACCAAGAACTTTTAACACTTTTTCACTCATTACTCTAAATGCCCCAAAATCGTCAGTTTTTTGAAGTCAAAATTTTGGGTTACGAATAGCCAATTCGACACCATTACTACTAGAAACATTGATTTGTATTGTGGAAATAAGGTTTTACCAAGAACTTTTAACACTTTTTCACACATTACTCTAAATGGCCCAAAATCGTCAGTTTTTTGAAGTCAAAATTTTGGGTTCCGAATAGCCAATTTGACATCATTACTACTAGAAACATTGATTTGTATTGTGGAAATAAGGATTTACCAAGAACTTTTAACACTTTTTCACTCATTACTCTAAATGCCCCAAAATCGTCCGTTTTTTGAAGTCAAAATTTTGGGTTCCGAATAGCCAATTTGACACCATTACTACTACTAGAAACATTGATTTGTATTGTGGAAATAAGGTTTTACCAAGAACTTTTAACACTTTTTCACTCATTACTCTAAATGCCCCAAAATCGTCCGTTTTTTGAAGTCAAAATTTTGGGTTCCGAATAGCCATTTTGACACCATTACTACTAGAAACATTGATTTGTATTGTGGAAATAAGGTTTTACCAAGAACTTTTAACACTTTTTCACTCATTACTCTAAATGCCCCAAAATCGTCAGTTTTTTTAAGTCAAAATTTTGGGTTCCGAATAGCCATTTTGACACCACTACTACTAGAAACATTGATTTGTTTTGTGGAAATAAGGTTTTACCAAGAACTTTTAACACTTTTTCACTCATTACTCTAAATGCCCCAAAATCGTCAGTTTTTTGAAGTCAAAATTTTGGGTTCCGAATAGCCAATTTGACATAATTACTACTAGAAACATTGATTTGTATTGTGGAAATAAGGTTTTACCAAGAACTTTTAACACTTTTTCACTAATTACTCTAAATGCCCCAAAATCGTCAGTTTTTTGAAGTCAAAATTTTGGGTTCCGAATAGCCAATTCGACATCATTACTACTAGAAACATTGATTTGTATTGTGGAAATAAGGTTTTACCAAGAACTTTTAACACTTTTTCACTCATTACTCTAAATGCCCCAAAATCGTCAGTTTTTTTAAGTCAAAATTTTGGGTTCCGAATACCCATTTTGACACCACTACTACTAGAAACATTGATTTGTTTTGTGGAAATAAGGTTTTACCAAGAACTTTTAACACTTTTTCACTCATTACTCTAAATGCCCCAAAATCGTCAGTTTTTTGAAGTCAAAATTTTGGGTTCCGAATAGCCAATTTGACATAATTACTACTAGAAACATTGATTTGTATTGTGGAAATAAGGTTTTACCAAGAACTTTTAACACTTTTTCACTAATTACTCTAAATGCCCCAAAATCGTCAGTTTTTTGAAGTCAAAATTTTGGGTTCCGAATAGCCAATTCGACATCATTACTACTAGAAACATTGATTTGTATTGTGGAAATAAGGTTTTACCAAGAACTTTTAACACTTTTTCACTCATTACTCTAAATGCCCCAAAATTGTCAGTTTTTTGAAGTCAAAATTTTTGGTTCCGAATAGCCAATTTGACACCATTACTACTAGAAACATTGATTTGTATTGTGGAAATAAGGTTTTACCAAGAACTTTTAACACTTTTTCACTCATTACTCTAAATGCCCCAAAATCGTCCGCTTTTTGAAGTCAAAATTTTGGGTTTTGAATAGCCAATTTGACACCATTACTACTAGAAACATTGATTTGTATTGTGGAAGGTTTTACCAAGAACTTTTAACACTTTTTCACTCATTACTCTAAATGCCCCAAAATCGTCCGTTTTTTGAAGTCAAAATTTTGGGTTCCGAATAGCCATTTTGACACCATTACTACTAGAAACATTGATTTTTATTGTGGAAATAAGGTTTTACCAAGAACTTTTAACACTTTTTCACTCATTACTCTAAATGCCCCAAAATCGTCCGCTTTTTGAAGTCAAAATTTTGGGTTCCGAATAGCCAATTTGACACCATTACTACTAGAAACATTGATTTGTATTGTGGAAATAAGGTTTTACCAAGAACTTTTATCACTTTTTCACTCATTACTCTAAATGCCCCAAAATCGTCCGCTTTTTAAAGTCAAAATTTTGGGTTCCGAATAGCCAATTTGACACCATTACTACTAGAAACATTGATTTGTATTGTGGAAATAAGGTTTTACCAAGAACTTTTAACACTTTTTCACTCATTACTCTAAATGGCCCAAAATCGTCAGTTTTTTGAAGTCAAAATTTTGGGTTCCGAATAGCCATTTTGACACCATTACTACTAGAAACATTGATTTGTATTGTGGAAATAAGGTTTTACCAAGAACTTTTAACACTTTTTCACTCATTACTCTAAATGCCCCAAAATCGTCAGTTTTTTGAAGTCAAAATTTTGGGTTCCGAATAGCCAATTCGACATCATTACTACTAGAAACATTGATTTGTATTGTGGAAATAAGGTTTTACCAAGAACTTTTAACACTTTTTCACTCATTACTCTAAATGCCCCAAAATCGTCCGTTTTTTGAAGTCAAAATTTTGGGTTCCGAATAGCCATTTTGACAACCATTACTACTAGAAACATTGATTTGTATTGTGGAAATAAGGTTTTACCAAGAACTTTTAACACTTTTTCACTCATTACTCTAAATGCCCCAAAATCGTCAGTTTTTTGAAGTCAAAATTTTGGGTTCCGAATAGCCATTTTGACACCATTACAACTAGAAACATTGATTTGTATTGTGGAAATAAGGATTTACCAAGAACTTTTAACACTTTTTCACTCATTACTCCCCCAAAATCGTCAGTTTTTTGAAGTCAAAATTTTGGGTTCCGAATAGCCAATTCGACATCATTACTACTAGAAACATTGATTTGTATTGTGGAAATAAGGTTTTACCAAGAACTTTTAACACTTTTTCACTCATTACTCTAAATGCCCCAAAATCGTCCGCTTTTTGAAGTCAAAATTTTGGGTTCCGAATACCCAATTTGACACCATTACTACTAGAAACATTGATTTGTATTGTGGAAATAAGGTTTTACCAAGAACTTTTAACACTTTTTCACTCATTACTCTAAATGCCCCAAAATCGTCAGTTTTTTGAAGTCAAAATTTTGGGTTCCGAATAGCCATTTTGATACTATTACTACTAGAAACATTGATTTGTATTGTGGAAATAAGGTTTTACCAAGAACTTTTAACACTTTTTCACTCATAACTCTAAATGCCCCAAAATCGTCAGTTTTTTGAAGTCAAAATTTTGGGTTCCGAATAGCCATTTTGACACCATTACTACTAGAAACATTGATTTGTATTGTGGAAATAAGGTTTTACCAAGAACTTTTAACACTTTTTCACTCATTACTCTAAATGCCCCAAAATCGTCAGTTTTTTGAAGTCAAAATTTTGGGTTACGAATAGCCAATTCGACACCATTACTACTAGAAACATTGATTTGTATTGTGGAAATAAGGTTTTACCAAGAACTTTTAACACTTTTTCACACATTACTCTAAATGGCCCAAAATCGTCAGTTTTTTGAAGTCAAAATTTTGGGTTCCGAATAGCCAATTTGACATCATTACTACTAGAAACATTGATTTGTATTGTGGAAATAAGGATTTACCAAGAACTTTTAACACTTTTTCACTCATTACTCTAAATGCCCCAAAATCGTCCGTTTTTTGAAGTCAAAATTTTGGGTTCCGAATAGCCAATTTGACACCATTACTACTACTAGAAACATTGATTTGTATTGTGGAAATAAGGTTTTACCAAGAACTCGTCCGTTTTTTGAAGTCAAAATTTTGGGTTCCGAATAGCCATTTTGACACCATTACTACTAGAAACATTGATTTGTATTGTGGAAATAAGGTTTTACCAAGAACTTTTAACACTTTTTCACTCATTACTCTAAATGCCCCAAAATCGTCAGTTTTTTTAAGTCAAAATTTTGGGTTCCGAATAGCCATTTTGACACCACTACTACTAGAAACATTGATTTGTTTTGTGGAAATAAGGTTTTACCAAGAACTTTTAACACTTTTTCACTCATTACTCTAAATGCCCCAAAATCGTCAGTTTTTTGAAGTCAAAATTTTGGGTTCCGAATAGCCAATTTGACATAATTACTACTAGAAACATTGATTTGTATTGTGGAAATAAGGTTTTACCAAGAACTTTTAACACTTTTTCACTAATTACTCTAAATGCCCCAAAATCGTCAGTTTTTTGAAGTCAAAATTTTGGGTTCCGAATAGCCAATTCGACATCATTACTACTAGAAACATTGATTTGTATTGTGGAAATAAGGTTTTACCAAGAACTTTTAACACTTTTTCACTCATTACTCTAAATGCCCCAAAATTGTCAGTTTTTTGAAGTCAAAATTTTTGGTTCCGAATAGCCAATTTGACACCATTACTACTAGAAACATTGATTTGTATTGTGGAAATAAGGATTTACCAAGAACTTTTAACACTTTTTCACTCATTACTCTAAATGCCCCAAAATCGTCAGTTTTTTGAAGTCAAAATTTTGGGTTCCGAATAGCCAATTCGACATCATTACTACTAGAAACATTGATTTGTATTGTGGAAATAAGGTTTTACCAAGAACTTTTAACACTTTTTCACTCATTACTCTAAATGCCCCAAAATCGTCCGCTTTTTGAAGTCAAAATTTTGGGTTTTGAATAGCCAATTTGACACCATTACTACTAGAAACATTGATTTGTATTGTGGAAGGTTTTACCAAGAACTTTTAACACTTTTTCACTCATTACTCTAAATGCCCCAAAATCGTCCGTTTTTTGAAGTCAAAATTTTGGGTTCCGAATAGCCATTTTGACACCATTACTACTAGAAACATTGATTTTTATTGTGGAAATAAGGTTTTACCAAGAACTTTTAACACTTTTTCACTCATTACTCTAAATGCCCCAAAATCGTCCGCTTTTTGAAGTCAAAATTTTGGGTTCCGAATAGCCAATTTGACACCATTACTACTAGAAACATTGATTTGTATTGTTGAAATAAGGTTTTACCAAGAACTTTTATCACTTTTTCACTCATTACTCTAAATGCCCCAAAATCGTCCGCTTTTTAAAGTCAAAATTTTGGGTTCCGAATAGCCAATTTGACACCATTACTACTAGAAACATTGATTTGTATTGTGGAAATAAGGTTTTACCAAGAACTTTTAACACTTTTTCACTCATTACTCTAAATGGCCCAAAATCGTCAGTTTTTTGAAGTCAAAATTTTGGGTTCCGAATAGCCATTTTGACACCATTATTACTAGAAACATTGATTTGTATTGTGGAAATAAGGTTTTACCAAGAACTTTTAACACTTTTTCACTCATTACTCTAAATGCCCCAAAATCGTCAGTTTTTTGAAGTCAAAATTTTGGGTTCCGAATAGCCAATTCGACATCATTACTACTAGAAACATTGATTTGTATTGTGGAAATAAGGTTTTACCAAGAACTTTTAACACTTTTTCACTCATTACTCTAAATGCCCCAAAATCGTCCGTTTTTTGAAGTCAAAATTTTGGGTTCCGAATAGCCATTTTGACACCATTACTACTAGAAACATTGATTTGTATTGTGGAAATAAGGTTTTACCAAGAACTTTTAACACTTTTTCACTCATTACTCTAAATGCCCCAAAATCGTCAGTTTTTTGAAGTCAAAATTTTGGGTTCCGAATAGCCATTTTGACACCATTACAACTAGAAACATTGATTTGTATTGTGGAAATAAGGATTTACCAAGAACTTTTAACACTTTTTCACTCATTACTCCCCCAAAATTGTCAGTTTTTTGAAGTCAAAATTTTGGGTTCCGAATAGCCAATTCGACATCATTACTACTAGAAACATTGATTTGTATTGTGGAAATAAGGTTTTACCAAGAACTTTTAACACTTTTTCACTCATTACTCTAAATGCCCCAAAATCGTCCGCTTTTTGAAGTCAAAATTTTGGGTTCCGAATAGCCAATTTGACACCATTACTACTAGAAACATTGATTTGTATTGTGGAAATAAGGTTTTACCAAGAACTTTTAACACTTTTTCACTCATTACTCTAAATGCCCCAAAATCGTCCGCTTTTTGAAGTCAAAATTTTGGATTCCGAATAGCCAATTTGACACCATTACTACTAGAAACATTGATTTGTATTGTGGAAATAAGGTTTTACCAAGAACTTTTAACACTTTTTCACTCATTACTCTAAATGCCCCAAAATCGTCCGCTTTTTGAAGTCAAAATTTTGGGTTATGAATAGCCAATTTGACACCATTACTACTAGAAACATTGATTTGTATTGTGGAAGGTTTTACCAAGAACTTTTAACACTTTTTCACTCATTACTCTAAATGCCCCAAAATCGTCAGTTTTTTGAAGTCAAAATTTTGGGTTTTGAATAGCCAATTTGACACCATTACTACTAGAAACATTGATTTGTATTGTGGAAATAAGGTTTTACCAAGAACTTTTAACACTTTTTCACTCATTACTCTAAATGCCCCAAAATCGTCAGTTTTTTGAAGTCAAAATTTTGGGTTCCGAATAGCCATTTTGACACCATTACAACTAGAAACATTGATTTGTATTGTGGAAATAAGGATTTACCAAGAACTTTTAACACTTTTTCACTCATTACTCTAAATGCCCCAAAATCGTCAGTTTTTTGAAGTCAAAATTTTGGGTTCCGAATAGCCAATTCGACATCATTACTACTAGAAACATTGATTTGTATTGTGGAAATAAGGTTTTACCAAGAACTTTTAACACTTTTTCACTCATTACTCTAAATGCCCCAAAATCGTCCGCTTTTTGAAGTCAAAATTTTGGGTTCCGAATAGCCAATTTGACATCATTACTACTAGAAACATTGATTTGTATTGTGGAAATAAGGTTTTACCAAGAACTTTTAACACTTTTTCACTCATTACGCTAAATGCCCCAAAATCGTCCGTTTTTTGAAGTCAAAATTTTGGATTCCGAATAGCCAATTTGACACCATTACTACTAGAAACATTGATTTGTATTGTGGAAATAAGGTTTTACCAAGAACTTTTAACACTTTTTCACTCATTACTCTAAATGCCCCAAAATCGTCCGCTTTTTGAAGTAAAAATTTTGGGTTCCGATTAGCCAATTTGACACCATTACTACTAGAAACATTGATTTGTATTGTGGAAATAAGGTTTTACCAAGAACTTTTATCACTTTTTCACTCATTACTCTAAATGCCCCAAAATCGTCCGCTTTTTAAAGTCAAAATTTTGGGTTCCGAATAGCCAATTTGACACCATTACTACTAGAAACATTGATTTGTATTGTGGAAATAAGGTTTTACCAAGAACTTTTAACACTTTTTCACTCATTACTCTAAATGGCCCAAAATCGTCAGTTTTTTGAAGTCAAAATTTTGGGTTCCGAATAGCCATTTTGACACCATTACTACTAGAAACATTGATTTGTATTGTGGAAATAAGGTTTTACCAAGAACTTTTAACACTTTTTCACTCATTACTCTAAATGCCCCAAAATCGTCAGTTTTTTGAAGTCAAAATTTTGGGTTCCGAATAGCCAATTCGACATCATTACTACTAGAAACATTGATTTGTATTGTGGAAATAAGGTTTTACCAAGAACTTTTAACACTTTTTCACTCATTACTCTAAATGCCCCAAAATCTTCCGTTTTTTGAAGTCAAAATTTTGGGTTCCGAATAGCCATTTTGACACCATTACTACTAGAAACATTGATTTGTATTGTGGAAATAAGGTTTTACCAAGAACTTTTAACACTTTTTCACTCATTACTCTAAATGCCCCAAAATCGTCAGTTTTTTGAAGTCAAAATTTTGGGTTTTGAATAGCCATTTTGACACCATTACAACTAGAAACATTGATTTGTATTGTGGAAATAAGGATTTACCAAGAACTTTTAACACTTTTTCACTCATTACTCCCCCAAAATCGTCAGTTTTTTGAAGTCAAAATTTTGGGTTCCGAATAGCCAATTCGACATCATTACTACTAGAAACATTGATTTGTATTGTGGAAATAAGGTTTTACCAAGAACTTTTAACACTTTTTCACTCATTACTCTAAATGCCCCAAAATCGTCCGCTTTTTGAAGTCAAAATTTTGGGTTCCGAATAGCCAATTTGTCACCATTACTACTAGAAACATTGATTTGTATTGTGGAAATAAGGTTTTACCAAGAACTTTTAACACTTTTTCACTCATTACTCTAAATGCCCCAAAATCGTCCGCTTTTTGAAGTCAAAACTTTGGATTCCGAATAGCCAATTTGACACCATTACTACTAGAAACATTGATTTGTATTGTGGAAATAAGGTTTTACCAAGAACTTTTAACACTTTTTCACTCATTACTCTAAATGCCCCAAAATCGTCCGCTTTTTGAAGTCAAAATTTTGGGTTATGAATAGCCAATTTGACACCATTACTACTAGAAACATTGATTTGTATTGTGGAAGGTTTTACCAAGAACTTTTAACACTTTTTCACTCATTACTCTAAATGGCCCAAAATCGTCAGTTTTTTGAAGTCAAAATTTTGGGTTCCGAATAGCCATTTTGACACCATTACTACTAGAAACATTGATTTGTATTGTGGAAATAAGGTTTTACCAAGAACTTTTAACACTTTTTCACTCATTACTCTAAATGCCCCAAAATCGTCAGTTTTTTGAAGTCAAAATTTTGGGTTCCGAATAGCCAATTCGACATCATTACTACTAGAAACATTGATTTGTATTGTGGAAATAAGGTTTTACCAAGAACTTTTAACACTTTTTCACTCATTACTCTAAATGCCCCAAAATCGTCCGTTTTTTGAAGTCAAAATTTTGGGTTCCGAATAGCCATTTTGACAACCATTACTACTAGAAACATAGATTTGTATTGTGGAAATAAGGTTTTACCAAGAACTTTTAACACTTTTTCACTCATTACTCTAAATGCCCCAAAATCGTCAGTTTTTTGAAGTCAAAATTTTGGGTTCCGAATAGCCATTTTGACACCATTACAACTAGAAACATTGATTTGTATTGTGGAAATAAGGATTTACCAAGAACTTTTAACACTTTTTCACTCATTACTCCCCCAAAATCGTCAGTTTTTTGAAGTCAAAATTTTGGGTTCCGAATAGCCAATTCGACATCATTACTACTAGAAACATTGATTTGTATTGTGGAAATAAGGTTTTACCAAGAACTTTTAACACTTTTTCACTCATTACTCTAAATGCCCCAAAATCGTCCGCTTTTTGAAGTCAAAATTTTGGGTTCCGAATAGCCAATTTGACACCATTACTACTAGAAACATTGATTTGTATTGTGGAAATAAGGTTTTACCAAGAACTTTTAACACTTTTTCACTCATTACTCTAAATGCCCCAAAATCGTCAGTTTTTTGAAGTCAAAATTTTGGGTTCCGAATAGCCATTTTGACACTATTACTACTAGAAACATTGATTTGTATTGTGGAAATAAGGTTTTACCAAGAACTTTTAACACTTTTTCACTCATAACTCTAAATGCCCCAAAATCGTCAGTTTTTTGAAGTCAAAATTTTGGGTTCCGAATAGCCATTTTGACACCATTACTACTAGAAACATTGATTTGTACTGTGGAAATAAGGTTTTACCAAGAACTTTTAACACTTTTTCACTCATTACTCTAAATGCCCCAAAATCGTCAGTTTTTTGAAGTCAAAATTTTGGGTTACGAATAGCCAATTCGACACCATTACTACTAGAAACATTGATTTGTATTGTGGAAATAAGGTTTTACCAAGAACTTTTAACACTTTTTCACACATTACTCTAAATGGCCCAAAATCGTCAGTTTTTTGAAGTCAAAATTTTGGGTTCCGAATAGCCAATTTGACATCATTACTACTAGAAACATTGATTTGTATTGTGGAAATAAGGATTTACCAAGAACTTTTAACACTTTTTCACTCATTACTCTAAATGCCCCAAAATCGTCCGTTTTTTGAAGTCAAAATTTTGGGTTCCGAATAGCCAATTTGACACCATTACTACTACTAGAAACATTGATTTGTATTGTGGAAATAAGGTTTTACCAAGAACTTTTAACACTTTTTCACTCATTACTCTAAATGCCCCAAAATCGTCCGTTTTTTGAAGTCAAAATTTTGGGTTCCGAATAGCCATTTTGACACCATTACTACTAGAAACATTGATTTGTATTGTGGAAATAAGGTTTTACCAAGAACTTTTAACACTTTTTCACTCATTACTCTAAATGCCCCAAAATCGTCAGTTTTTTTAAGTCAAAATTTTGGGTTCCGAATAGCCATTTTGACACCACTACTACTAGAAACATTGATTTGTTTTGTGGAAATAAGGTTTTACCAAGAACTTTTAACACTTTTTCACTCATTACTCTAAATGCCCCAAAATCGTCAGTTTTTTGAAGTCAAAATTTTGGGTTCCGAATAGCCAATTTGACATAATTACTACTAGAAACATTGATTTGTATTGTGGAAATAAGGTTTTACCAAGAACTTTTAACACTTTTTCACTAATTACTCTAAATGCCCCAAAATCGTCAGTTTTTTGAAGTCAAAATTTTGGGTTCCGAATAGCCAATTCGACATCATTACTACTAGAAACATTGATTTGTATTGTGGAAATAAGGTTTTACCAAGAACTTTTAACACTTTTTCACTCATTACTCTAAATGCCCCAAAATTGTCAGTTTTTTGAAGTCAAAATTTTTGGTTCCGAATAGCCAATTTGACACCATTACTACTAGAAACATTGATTTGTATTGTGGAAATAAGGATTTACCAAGAACTTTTAACACTTTTTCACTCATTACTCTAAATGCCCCAAAATCGTCAGTTTTTTGAAGTCAAAATTTTGGGTTCCGAATAGCCAATTCGACATCATTACTACTAGAAACATTGATTTGTATTGTGGAAATAAGGTTTTACCAAGAACTTTTAACACTTTTTCACTCATTACTCTAAATGCCCCAAAATCGTCCGCTTTTTGAAGTCAAAATTTTGGGTTTTGAATAGCCAATTTGACACCATTACTACTAGAAACATTGATTTGTATTGTGGAAGGTTTTACCAAGAACTTTTAACACTTTTTCACTCATTACTCTAAATGCCCCAAAATCGTCCGTTTTTTGAAGTCAAAATTTTGGGTTCCGAATAGCCATTTTGACACCATTACTACTAGAAACATTGATTTTTATTGTGGAAATAAGGTTTTACCAAGAACTTTTAACACTTTTTCACTCATTACTCTAAATGCCCCAAAATCGTCCGCTTTTTGAAGTCAAAACTTTGGATTCCGAATAGCCATTTTGACACCATTACTACTAGAAACATTGATTTTTATTGTGGAAATAAGGTTTTACCAAGAACTTTTAACACTTTTTCACTCATTACTCTAAATGCCCCAAAATCGTCCGCTTTTTGAAGTCAAAATTTTGGGTTCCGAATAGCCAATTTGACACCATTACTACTAGAAACATTGATTTGTATTGTGGAAATAAGGTTTTACCAAGAACTTTTATCACTTTTTCACTCATTACTCTAAATGCCCCAAAATCGTCCGCTTTTTAAAGTCAAAATTTTGGGTTCCGAATAGCCAATTTGACACCATTACTACTAGAAACATTGATTTGTATTGTGGAAATAAGGTTTTACCAAGAACTTTTAACACTTTTTCACTCATTACTCTAAATGGCCCAAAATCGTCAGTTTTTTGAAGTCAAAATTTTGGGTTCCGAATAGCCATTTTGACACCATTATTACTAGAAACATTGATTTGTATTGTGGAAATAAGGTTTTACCAAGAACTTTTAACACTTTTTCACTCATTACTCTAAATGCCCCAAAATCGTCAGTTTTTTGAAGTCAAAATTTTGGGTTCCGAATAGCCAATTCGACATCATTACTACTAGAAACATTGATTTGTATTGTGGAAATAAGGTTTTACCAAGAACTTTTAACACTTTTTCACTCATTACTCTAAATGCCCCAAAATCGTCCGTTTTTTGAAGTCAAAATTTTGGGTTCCGAATAGCCATTTTGACACCATTACTACTAGAAACATTGATTTGTATTGTGGAAATAAGGTTTTACCAAGAACTTTTAACACTTTTTCACTCATTACTCTAAATGCCCCAAAATCGTCAGTTTTTTGAAGTCAAAATTTTGGGTTCCGAATAGCCATTTTGACACCATTACAACTAGAAACATTGATTTGTATTGTGGAAATAAGGATTTACCAAGAACTTTTAACACTTTTTCACTCATTACTCCCCCAAAATTGTCAGTTTTTTGAAGTCAAAATTTTGGGTTCCGAATAGCCAATTCGACATCATTACTACTAGAAACATTGATTTGTATTGTGGAAATAAGGTTTTACCAAGAACTTTTAACACTTTTTCACTCATTACTCTAAATGCCCCAAAATCGTCCGCTTTTTGAAGTCAAAATTTTGGGTTCCGAATAGCCAATTTGACACCATTACTACTAGAAACATTGATTTGTATTGTGGAAATAAGGTTTTACCAAGAACTTTTAACACTTTTTCACTCATTACTCTAAATGCCCCAAAATCGTCCGCTTTTTGAAGTCAAAATTTTGGATTCCGAATAGCCAATTTGACACCATTACTACTAGAAACATTGATTTGTATTGTGGAAATAAGGTTTTACCAAGAACTTTTAACACTTTTTCACTCATTACTCTAAATGCCCCAAAATCGTCCGCTTTTTGAAGTCAAAATTTTGGGTTATGAATAGCCAATTTGACACCATTACTACTAGAAACATTGATTTGTATTGTGGAAGGTTTTACCAAGAACTTTTAACACTTTTTCACTCATTACTCTAAATGCCCCAAAATCGTCAGTTTTTTGAAGTCAAAATTTTGGGTTTTGAATAGCCAATTTGACACCATTACTACTAGAAACATTGATTTGTATTGTGGAAATAAGGTTTTACCAAGAACTTTTAACACTTTTTCACTCATTACTCTAAATGCCCCAAAATCGTCAGTTTTTTGAAGTCAAAATTTTGGGTTCCGAATAGCCATTTTGACACCATTACAACTAGAAACATTGATTTGTATTGTGGAAATAAGGATTTACCAAGAACTTTTAACACTTTTTCACTCATTACTCTAAATGCCCCAAAATCGTCAGTTTTTTGAAGTCAAAATTTTGGGTTCCGAATAGCCAATTCGACATCATTACTACTAGAAACATTGATTTGTATTGTGGAAATAAGGTTTTACCAAGAACTTTTAACACTTTTTCACTCATTACTCTAAATGCCCCAAAATCGTCCGCTTTTTGAAGTCAAAATTTTGGGTTCCGAATAGCCAATTTGACATCATTACTACTAGAAACATTGATTTGTATTGTGGAAATAAGGTTTTACCAAGAACTTTTAACACTTTTTCACTCATTACGCTAAATGCCCCAAAATCGTCCGTTTTTTGAAGTCAAAATTTTGGATTCCGAATAGCCAATTTGACACCATTACTACTAGAAACATTGATTTATATTGTGGAAATAAGGTTTTACCAAGAACTTTTAACACTTTTTCACTCATTACTCTAAATGCCCCAAAATCGTCCGCTTTTTGAAGTAAAAATTTTGGGTTCCGAATAGCCAATTTGACACCATTACTACTAGAAACATTGATTTGTATTGTGGAAATAAGGTTTTACCAAGAACTTTTATCACTTTTTCACTCATTACTCTAAATGCCCCAAAATCGTCCGCTTTTTAAAGTCAAAATTTTGGGTTCCGAATAGCCAATTTGACACCATTACTACTAGAAACATTGATTTGTATTGTGGAAATAAGGTTTTACCAAGAACTTTTAACACTTTTTCACTCATTACTCTAAATGGCCCAAAATCGTCAGTTTTTTGAAGTCAAAATTTTGGGTTCCGAATAGCCATTTTGACACCATTACTACTAGAAACATTGATTTGTATTGTGGAAATAAGGTTTTACCAATAACTTTTAACACTTTTTCACTCATTACTCTAAATGCCCCAAAATCGTCAGTTTTTTGAAGTCAAAATTTTGGGTTCCGAATAGCCAATTCGACATCATTACTACTAGAAACATTGATTTGTATTGTGGAAATAAGGTTTTACCAAGAACTTTTAACACTTTTTCACTCATTACTCTAAATGCCCCAAAATCGTCCGTTTTTTGAAGTCAAAATTTTGGGTTCCGAATAGCCATTTTGACACCATTACTACTAGAAACATTGATTTGTATTGTGGAAATAAGGTTTTACCAAGAACTTTTAACACTTTTTCACTCATTACTCTAAATGCCCCAAAATCGTCAGTTTTTTGAAGTCAAAATTTTGGGTTTTGAATAGCCATTTTGACACCATTACAACTAGAAACATTGATTTGTATTGTGGAAATAAGGATTTACCAAGAACTTTTAACACTTTTTCACTCATTACTCCCCCAAAATCGTCAGTTTTTTGAAGTCAAAATTTTGGGTTCCGAATAGCCAATTCGACATCATTACTACTAGAAACATTGATTTGTATTGTGGAAATAAGGTTTTACCAAGAACTTTTAACACTTTTTCACTCATTACTCTAAATGCCCCAAAATCGTCCGCTTTTTGAAGTCAAAATTTTGGGTTCCGAATAGCCAATTTGTCACCATTACTACTAGAAACATTGATTTGTATTGTGGAAATAAGGTTTTACCAAGAACTTTTAACACTTTTTCACTCATTACTCTAAATGCCCCAAAATCGTCCGCTTTTTGAAGTCAAAACTTTGGATTCCGAATAGCCAATTTGACACCATTACTACTAGAAACATTGATTTGTATTGTGGAAATAAGGTTTTACCAAGAACTTTTAACACTTTTTCACTCATTACTCTAAATGCCCCAAAATCGTCCGCTTTTTGAAGTCAAAATTTTGGGTTATGAATAGCCAATTTGACACCATTACTACTAGAAACATTGATTTGTATTGTGGAAGGTTTTACCAAGAACTTTTAACACTTTTTCACTCATTACTCTAAATGCCCCAAAATCGTCAGTATTTTGAAGTCAAAATTTTGGGTTTTGAATAGCCAATTTGACACCATTACTACTAGAAACATTGATTTGTATTGTGGAAATAAGGTTTTACCAAGAACTTTTAACACTTTTTCACTCATTACTCTAAATGGCCCAAAATCGTCAGTTTTTTGAAGTCAAAATTTTGGGTTCCGAATAGCCATTTTGACACCATTACTACTAGAAACATTGATTTGTATTGTGGAAATAAGGTTTTACCAAGAACTTTTAACACTTTTTCACTCATTACTCTAAATGCCCCAAAATCGTCAGTTTTTTTAAGTCAAAATTTTGGGTTCCGAATAGCCAATTCGACATCATTACTACTAGAAACATTGATTTGTATTGTGGAAATAAGGTTTTACCAAGAACTTTTAACACTTTTTCACTCATTACTCTAAATGCCCCAAAATCGTCAGTTTTTTGAAGTCAAAATTTTGGGTTCCGAATAGCCATTTTGACACCATTACTACTAGAAACATTGATTTGTATTGTGGAAATAAGGTTTTACCAAGAACTTTTAACACTTTTTCACTCATTACTCTAAATGCCCCAAAATCGTCAGTTTTTTGAAGTCAAAATTTTGGGTTTTGAATAGCCATTTTGACACCATTACAACTAGAAACATTGATTTGTATTGTGGAAATAAGGATTTACCAAGAACTTTTAACACTTTTTCACTCATTACTCCCCCAAAATCGTCAGTTTTTTGAAGTCAAAATTTTGGGTTCCGAATAGCCAATTCGACATCATTACTACTAGAAACATTGATTTGTATTGTGGAAATAAGGTTTTACCAAGAACTTTTAACACTTTTTCACTCATTACTCTAAATGCCCCAAAATCGTCCGTTTTTTGAAGTCAAAATTTTGGGTTCCGAATAGCCATTTTGACACCATTACTACTAGAAACATTGATTTTTATTGTGGAAATAAGGTTTTACCAAGAACTTTTAACACTTTTTCACTCATTACTCTAAATGCCCCAAAATCGTCCGCTTTTTGAAGTCAAAATTTTGGGTTCCGAATAGCCAATTTGACACCATTACTACTAGAAACATTGATTTGTATTGTGGAAATAAGGTTTTACCAAGAACTTTTATCACTTTTTCACTCATTACTCTAAATGCCCCAAAATCGTCCGCTTTTTAAAGTCAAAATTTTGGGTTCCGAATAGCCAATTTGACACCATTACTACTAGAAACATTGATTTGTATTGTGGAAATAAGGTTTTACCAAGAACTTTTAACACTTTTTCACTCATTACTCTAAATGGCCCAAAATCGTCAGTTTTTTGAAGTCAAAATTTTGGGTTCCGAATAGCCATTTTGACACCATTACTACTAGAAACATTGATTTGTATTGTGGAAATAAGGTTTTACCAAGAACTTTTAACACTTTTTCACTCATTACTCTAAATGCCCCAAAATCGTCAGTTTTTTGAAGTCAAAATTTTGGGTTCCGAATAGCCAATTCGACATCATTACTACTAGAAACATTGATTTGTATTGTGGAAATAAGGTTTTACCAAGAACTTTTAACACTTTTTCACTCATTACTCTAAATGCCCCAAAATCGTCCGTTTTTTGAAGTCAAAATTTTGGGTTCCGAATAGCCATTTTGACACCATTACTACTAGAAACATTGATTTGTATTGTGGAAATAAGGTTTTACCAAGAACTTTTAACACTTTTTCACTCATTACTCTAAATGCCCCAAAATCGTCAGTTTTTTGAAGTCAAAATTTTGGGTTCCGAATAGCCATTTTGACACCATTACAACTAGAAACATTGATTTGTATTGTGGAAATAAGGATTTACCAAGAACTTTTAACACTTTTTCACTCATTACTCCCCCAAAATCGTCAGTTTTTTGAAGTCAAAATTTTGGGTTCCGAATAGCCAATTCGACATCATTACTACTAGAAACATTGATTTGTATTGTGGAAATAAGGTTTTACCAAGAACTTTTAACACTTTTTCACTCATTACTCTAAATGCCCCAAAATCGTCCGCTTTTTGAAGTCAAAATTTTGGGTTCCGAATAGCCAATTTGACACCATTACTACTAGAAACATTGATTTGTATTGTGGAAATAAGGTTTTACCAAGAACTTTTAACACTTTTTCACTCATTACTCTAAATGCCCCAAAATCGTCCGCTTTTTGAAGTCAAAATTTTGGGTTATGAATAGCCAATTTGACACCATTACTACTAGAAACATTGATTTGTATTGTGGAAGGTTTTACCAAGAACTTTTAACACTTTTTCACTCATTACTCTAAATGCCCCAAAATCGTCAGTTTTTTGAAGTCAAAATTTTGGGTTTTGAATAGCCAATTTGACACCATTACTACTAGAAACATTGATTTATATTGTGGAAATAAGGTTTTACCAAGAACTTTTAACACGTTTTCACTCATTACTCTAAATGCACCAAAATCGTCAGTTTTTTGAAGTCAAAATTTTGGGTTCCGAATAGCCATTTTGACACCATTACAACTAGAAACATTGATTTGTATTGTGGAAATAAGGATTTACCAAGAACTTTTAACACTTTTTCACTCATTACTCTAAATGCCCCAAAATCGTCAGTTTTTTGAAGTCAAAATTTTGGGTTCCGAATAGCCAATTCGACATCATTACTACTAGAAACATTGATTTGTATTGTGGAAATAAGGTTTTACCAAGAACTTTTAACACTTTTTCACTCATTACTCTAAATACCCCAAAATCGTCCGCTTTTTGAAGTCAAAATTTTGGGTTCCGAATAGCCAATTTGACATCATTACTACTAGAAACATTGATTTGTATTGTGGAAATAAGGTTTTACCAAGAACTTTTAACACTTTTTCACTCATTACGCTAAATGCCCCAAAATCGTCCGTTTTTTGAAGTCAAAATTTTGGATTCCGAATAGCCAATTTGACACCATTACTACTAGAAACATTGATTTGTATTGTGGAAATAAGGTTTTACCAAGAACTTTTAACACTTTTTCACTCATTACTCTAAATGCCCCAAAATCGTCCGCTTTTTGAAGTAAAAATTTTGGGTTCCGAATAGCCAATTTGACACCATTACTACTAGAAACATTGATTTGTATTGTGGAAATAAGGTTTTACCAAGAACTTTTATCACTTTTTCACTCATTACTCTAAATGCCCCAAAATCGTCCGCTTTTTAAAGTCAAAATTTTGGGTTCCGAATAGCCAATTTGACACCATTACTACTAGAAACATTGATTTGTATTGTGGAAATAAGGTTTTACCAAGAACTTCTAACACTTTTTCACTCATTACTCTAAATGGCCCAAAATCGTCAGTTTTTTGAAGTCAAAATTTTGGGTTTTGAATAGCCAATTTGACACCATTACTACTAGAAACATTGATTTATATTGTGGAAATAAGGTTTTACCAAGAACTTTTAACACGTTTTCACTCATTACTCTAAATGCCCCAAAATCGTCAGTTTTTTGAAGTCAAAATTTTGGGTTCCGAATAGCCATTTTGACACCATTACAACTAGAAACATTGATTTGTATTGTGGAAATAAGGATTTACCAAGAACTTTTAACACTTTTTCACTCATTACTCTAAATGCCCCAAAATCGTCAGTTTTTTGAAGTCAAAATTTTGGGTTCCGAATAGCCAATTCGACATCATTACTACTAGAAACATTGATTTGTATTGTGGAAATAAGGTTTTACCAAGAACTTTTAACACTTTTTCACTCATTACTCTAAATGCCCCAAAATCGTCCGCTTTTTGAAGTCAAAATTTTGGGTTCCGAATAGCCAATTTGACATCATTACTACTAGAAACATTGATTTGTATTGTGGAAATAAGGTTTTACCAAGAACTTTTAACACTTTTTCACTCATTACGCTAAATGCCCCAAAATCGTCCGTTTTTTGAAGTCAAAATTTTGGATTCCGAATAGCCAATTTGACACCATTACTACTAGAAACATTGATTTGTATTGTGGAAATAAGGTTTTACCAAGAACTTTTAACACTTTTTCACTCATTACTCTAAATGCCCCAAAATCGTCCGCTTTTTGAAGTAAAAATTTTGGGTTCCGAATAGCCAATTTGACACCATTACTACTAGAAACATTGATTTGTATTGTGGAAATAAGGTTTTACCAAGAACTTTTATCACTTTTTCACTCATTACTCTAAATGCCCCAAAATCGTCCGCTTTTTAAAGTCAAAATTTTGGGTTCCGAATAGCCAATTTGACACCATTACTACTAGAAACATTGATTTGTATTGTGGAAATAAGGTTTTACCAAGAACTTTTAACACTTTTTCACTCATTACTCTAAATGGCCCAAAATCGTCAGTTTTTTGAAGTCAAAATTTTGGGTTCCGAATAGCCATTTTTACACCATTACTACTAGAAACATTGATTTGTATTGTGGAAATAAGGTTTTACCAAGAACTTTTAACACTTTTTCACTCATTACTCTAAATGCCCCAAAATCGTCAGTTTTTTGAAGTCAAAATTTTGGGTTCCGAATAGCCAATTCGACATCATTACTACTAGAAACATTGATTTGTATTGTGGAAATAAGGTTTTACCAAGAACTTTTAACACTTTTTCACTCATTACTCTAAATGCCCCAAAATCGTCCGCTTTTTGAAGTCAAAATTTTGGGTTCCGAATAGCCAATTTGTCACCATTACTACTAGAAACATTGATTTGTATTGTGGAAATAAGGTTTTACCAAGAACTTTTAACACTTTTTCACTCATTACTCTAAATGCCCCAAAATCGTCCGCTTTTTGAAGTCAAAACTTTGGATTCCGAATAGCCAATTTGACACCATTACTACTAGAAACATTGATTTGTATTGTGGAAATAAGGTTTTACCAAGAACTTTTAACACTTTTTCACTCATTACTCTAAATGCCCCAAAATCGTCCGCTTTTTGAAGTCAAAATTTTGGGTTATGAATAGCCAATTTGACACCATTACTACTAGAAACATTGATTTGTATTGTGGAAGGTTTTACCAAGAACTTTTAACACTTTTTCACTCATTACTCTAAATGCCCCAAAATCGTCAGTTTTTTGAAGTCAAAATTTTGGGTTTTGAATAGCCAATTTGACACCATTACTACTAGAAACATTGATTTGTATTGTGGAAATAAGGTTTTACCAAGAACTTTTAACACTTTTTCACTCATTACTCTAAATGCCCCAAAATCGTCAGTTTTTTGAAGTCAAAATTTTGGGTTCCGAATAGCCATTTTGACACCATTACAACTAGAAACATTGATTTGTATTGTGGAAATAAGGATTTACCAAGAACTTTTAACACTTTTTCACTCATTACTCTAAATGCCCCAAAATCGTCAGTTTTTTGAAGTCAAAATTTTGGGTTCCGAATAGCCAATTCGACATCATTACTACTAGAAACATTGATTTGTATTGTGGAAATAAGGTTTTACCAAGAACTTTTAACACTTTTTCACTCATTACTTTAAATGCCCCAAAATCGTCAGTTTTTTGAAGTCAAAATTTTGGGTTCCGAATAGCCAATTCGACATCATTACTACTAGAAACATTGATTTGTATTGTGGAAATAAGGTTTTACCAAGAACTTTTAACACTTTTTCACTCATTACTCTAAATGGCCCAAAATCGTCAGTTTTTTGAAGTCAAAATTTTGGGTTCCGAATAGCCATTTTGACACCATTACTACTAGAAACATTGATTTGTATTGTGGAAATAAGGTTTTACCAAGAACTTTTAACACTTTTTCACTCATTACTCTAAATGCCCCAAAATCGTCAGTTTTTTGAAGTCAAAATTTTGGGTTCCGAATAGCCAATTCGACATCATTACTACTAGAAACATTGATTTGTATTGTGGAAATAAGGTTTTACCAAGAACTTTTAACACTTTTTCACTCATTACTCTAAATGCCCCAAAATCGTCCGCTTTTTGAAGTCAAAATTTTGGGTTCCGAATAGCCAATTTGTCACCATTACTACTAGAAACATTGATTTGTATTGTGGAAATAAGGTTTTACCAAGAACTTTTAACACTTTTTCACTCATTACTCTAAATGCCCCAAAATCGTCCGCTTTTTGAAGTCAAAACTTTGGATTCCGAATAGCCAATTTGACACCATTACTACTAGAAACATTGATTTGTATTGTGGAAATAAGGTTTTACCAAGAACTTTTAACACTTTTTCACTCATTACTCTAAATGCCCCAAAATCGTCCGCTTTTTGAAGTCAAAATTTTGGGTTATGAATAGCCAATTTGACACCATTACTACTAGAAACATTGATTTGTATTGTGGAAATAAGGTTTTACCAATAACTTTTAACACTTTTTCACTCATTACTCTAAATGCCCCAAAATCGTCAGTTTTTTGAAGTCAAAATTTTGGGTTTTGAATAGCCAATTTGACACCATTACTACTAGAAACATTGATTTGTATTGTGGAAATAAGGTTTTACCAAGAACTTTTAACACTTTTTCACTCATTACTCTAAATGCCCCAAAATCGTCAGTTTTTTGAAGTCAAAATTTTGGGTTCCGAATAGCCATTTTGACACCATTACAACTAGAAACATTGATTTGTATTGTGGAAATAAGGATTTACCAAGAACTTTTAACACTTTTTCACTCATTACTCTAAATGCCCCAAAATCGTCAGTTTTTTGAAGTTAAAATTTTGGGTTCCGAATAGCCAATTCGACATCATTACTACTAGAAACATTGATTTGTATTGTGGAAATAAGGTTTTACCAAGAACTTTTAACACTTTTTCACTCATTACTCTAAATGCCCCAAAATCGTCCGCTTTTTGAAGTCAAAATTTTGGGTTCCGAATAGCCAATTTGACACCATTACTACTAGAAACATTGATTTGTATTGTGGAAATAAGGATTTACCAAGAACTTTTAACACTTTTTCACTCATTACTCTAAATGCCCCAAAATCGTCCGCTTTTTGAAGTCAAAATTTTGGATTCCGAATAGCCAATTTGACACCATTACTACTAGAAACATTGATTTGTATTGTGGAAATAAGGTTTTACCAAGAACTTTTAACACTTTTTCACTCATTACTCTAAATGGCCCAAAATCGTCCGCTTTTTTAAGTCAAAATTTTGGGTTTTGAATAGCCAATTTGACACCATTACTACTAGAAACATTGATTTTTATTGTGGAAGGTTTTACCAAGAACTTTTAACACTTTTTCACTCATTACTCTAAATGCCCCAAAATCGTCAGTTTTTTGAAGCCAAAATTTTGGGTTCCGAATAGCCAATTTGACACCATTACTACTACAAACATTGATTTGTATTGTGGAAATAAGGTTTTACCAAGAACTTTTAACACTTTTTCACTCATTACTCTAAATGCCCCAAAATCGTCAGTTTTTTGAAGTCAAAATTTTGGGTTCCGAATAGCCAATTCGACATCATTACTACTAGAAACATTGATTTGTATTGTGGAAATAAGGTTTTACCAAGAACTTTTAACACTTTTTCACTCATTACTCTAAATGCCCCAAAATCGTCCGTTTTTTGAAGTCAAAATTTTGGGTTCCGAATAGCCATTTTGACACCATTACAACTAGAAACATTGATTTGTATTGTGGAAATAAGGATTTACCAAGAACTTTTAACACTTTTTCACTCATTACTCCCCCAAAATCGTCAGTTTTTTGAAGTCAAAATTTTGGGTTCCGAATAGCCAATTCGACATCATTACTACTAGAAACATTGATTTGTATTGTGGAAATAAGGTTTTACCAAGAACTTTTAACACTTTTTCACTCATTACTCTAAATGCCCCAAAATCGTCCGCTTTTTGAAGTCAAAATTTTGGGTTCCGAATAGCCAATTTGTCACCATTACTACTAGAAACATTAATTTGTATTGTGGAAATAAGGTTTTACCAAGAACTTTTAACACTTTTTCACTCATTACTCTAAATGCCCCAAAATCGTCCGCTTTTTGAAGTCAAAATTTTGGATTCCGAATAGCCAATTTGACACCATTACTACTAGAAACATTGATTTGTATTGTGGAAATAAGGTTTTACCAAGAACTTTTAACACTTTTTCACTCATTACTCTAAATGCCCCAAAATCGTCCGCTTTTTGAAGTCAAAATTTTGGGTTATGAATAGCCAATTTGACACCATTACTACTAGAAACATTGATTTGTATTGTGGAAGGTTTTACCAAGAACTTTTAACACTTTTTCACTCATTACTCTAAATGCCTCAAAATCGTCAGTTTTTTGAAGTCAAAATTTTGGGTTTTGAATAGCCAATTTGACACCATTACTACTAGAAACATTGATTTGTATTGTGGAAATAAGGTTTTACCAAGAACTTTTAACACTTTTTCACTCATTACTCTAAATGCCCCAAAATCGTCAGTTTTTTGAAGTCAAAATTTTGGGTTCCGAATAGCCATTTTGACACCATTACAACTAGAAACATTGATTTGTATTGTGGAAATAAGGATTTACCAAGAACTTTTAACACTTTTTCACTCATTACTCTAAATGCCCCAAAATCGTCAGTTTTTTGAAGTCAAAATTTTGGGTTCCGAATAGCCAATTCGACATCATTACTACTAGAAACATTGATTTGTATTGTGGAAATAAGGTTTTACCAAGAACTTTTAACACTTTTTCACTCATTACTCTAAATGCCCCAAAATCGTCCGCTTTTTGAAGTCAAAATTTTGGGTTCCGAATAGCCAATTTGACACCATTACTACTAGAAACATTGATTTGTATTGTGGAAATAAGGTTTTACCAAGAACTTTTAACACTTTTTCACTCATTACTCTAAATGCCCCAAAATCGTCCGCTTTTTGAAGTCAAAATTTTGGATTCCGAATAGCCAATTTGACACCATTACTACTAGAAACATTGATTTGTATTGTGGAAATAAGGTTTTACCAAGAACTTTTAACACTTTTTCACTCATTACTCTAAATGGCCCAAAATCGTCCGCTTTTTTAAGTCAAAATTTTGGGTTTTGAATAGCCAATTTGACACCATTACTACTAGAAACATTGATTTGTATTGTGGAAGGTTTTACCAAGAACTTTTAACACTTTTTCACTCATTACTCTAAATGCCCCAAAATCGTCAGTTTTTTGAAGCCAAAATTTTGGGTTCCGAATAGCCAATTTGACACCATTACTACTACAAACATTGATTTGTATTGTGGAAATAAGGTTTTACCAAGAACTTTTAACACTTTTTCACTCATTACTCTAAATGCCCCAAAATCGTCAGTTTTTTGAAGTCGAAATTTTGGGTTCCGAATAGCCATTTTGACACCATTACAACTAGAAACATTGATTTGTATTGTGGAAATAAGGATTTACCAAGAACTTTTAACACTTTTTCACTCATTACTCTAAATGCCCCAAAATCGTCCGCTTTTTGAAGTCAAAATTTTGGGTTCCGAATAGCCAATTTGACACCATTACTACTAGAAACATTGATTTGTATTGTGGAAATAAGGTTTTACCAAGAACTTTTATCACTTTTTCACTCATTACTCTAAATGCCCCAAAATCGTCCGCTTTTTAAAGTCAAAATTTTGGGTTCCGAATAGCCAATTTGACACCATTACTACTAGAAACATTGATTTGTATTGTGGAAATAAGGTTTTACCAAGAACTTTTAACACTTTTTCACTCATTACTCTAAATGCCCCAAAATCGTCCGCTTTTTGAAGTCAAAATTTTGGATTCCGAATAGCCAATTTGACACCATTACTACTAGAAACATTGATTTGTATTGTGGAAATAAGGTTTTACCAAGAACTTTTAACACTTTTTCACTCATTACTCTAAATGGCCCAAAATCGTCCGCTTTTTTAAGTCAAAATTTTGGGTTCCGAATAGCCATTTTGACACCATTACAACTAGAAACATTGATTTGTATTGTGGAATTAAGGATTTACCAAGAACTTTTAACACTTTTTCACTCATTACTCTAAATGCCCCAAAATCGTCCGCTTTTTGAAGTCAAAATTTTGGGTTCCGAATAGCCAATTTGACACCATTACTACTAGAAACATTGATTTGTATTGTGGAAATAAGGTTTTACCAAGAACTTTTATCACTTTTTCACTCATTACTCTAAATGCCCCAAAATCGTCCGCTTTTTAAAGTCAAAATTTTGGGTTCCGAATAGCCAATTTGACACCATTACTACTAGAAACATTGATTTGTATTGTGGAAATAAGGTTTTACCAAGAACTTTTAACACTTTTTCACTCATTACTCTAAATGCCCCAAAATCGTCCGCTTTTTGAAGTCAAAATTTTGGATTCCGAATAGCCAATTTGACACCATTACTACTAGAAACATTGATTTGTATTGTGGAAATAAGGTTTTACCAAGAACTTTTAACACTTTTTCACTCATTACTCTAAATGGCCCAAAATCGTCCGCTTTTTTAAGTCAAAATTTTGGGTTTTGAATAGCCAATTTGACACCATTACTACTAGAAACATTGATTTGTATTGTGGAAGGTTTTACCAAGAACTTTTAACACTTTTTCACTCATTACTCTAAATGCCCCAAAATCGTCAGTTTTTTGAAGCCAAAATTTTGGGTTCCGAATAGCCAATTTGACACCATTACTACTACAAACATTGATTTGTATTGTGGAAATAAGGTTTTACCAAGAACTTTTAACACTTTTTCACTCATTACTCTAAATGCCCCAAAATCGTCAGTTTTTTGAAGTCAAAATTTTGGGTTCCGAATAGCCATTTTGACACCATTACAACTAGAAACATTGATTTGTATTGTGGAAATAAGGATTTACCAAGAACTTTTAAC